>CAUYQV010028913.1:0-10583 GCA_963574575.1 Galagoides demidoff | reverse complement strand
GCAACCACCACTCTACTTTCAGTCTCTGTGATTTTGACTGTTCTTAAGTTCGTTTATGTAGTATGAGTGGAATCATACAATAATTGTTCTTTTTATGGCTGGTTTATTGGACTTAATATATCCTCAAGGTTCTTGCATATCGTAGTTTATGTCGGAATTTTCCTTTTTAAGGCTGAAGTATTACTCAGTACAATTATTGTACTCTTTAAAGACAAGTGGTCTTCTGCCCAATTCCACTACCTACCCCTCACATCTCACTTTCTGGAAGCGTTAAATTATTTTAGCTGTTTATTCTGACATTTACTTGGTATAGGATATATATACCACATTTTGGTTATCCTTCAGTGTATACATATCCTTCAGTTCTTTCCATGCTTTTGCTATTAGGAATAATACTGCTATAAGCATGGATGTACATGTACCTTTTTGAGACACTGTTTTTCAATGAATTTGCTTGATCATGTGGTAATTTCTGTTTTCAATATTTTGAGGAATCATCATACTGTTTTTCATAGTAGCTGTACCATTTTATATTCCCGCTAGCAGTGAACAGGGGTTCTAGTTTCTGTCCTCACCAACACTTGTTATTTTCTGGGTTTTTTTTTTTTTTTGAGGGGGGAGGGCATTGTCCATCCTAATGAGTATGAGGAGGTATTACTGTAGCTTTGATTTGCATTTTCATAATGATTGTGATATTGAGCATCTTCAATTGCTTATTGGCCATTTGTATATATTTTTGGAGAAATATCTAAGTCTGGTGTTCATTTTTGAATGGGTTTTTTTGTTTTGTTCTGCTTTTTCTTTTTGGGCTTTAGAAGTTTTCTTTGTATTTTGGACCTCTCTTTATATTCTTGATCAAATATATAATTTGCAAATATTTTCTCACAGTCTGTGGGTTGCCTTTTTTAACTGTGTTGACAGTGTTTTTAAAGGCACAATTTAAAAAAATTTCATGAACTCCAGTTTGTCTGTTTTTTTTTGTTGTTGCCCTTGTTTTTGGTGTCTTATCTAAAAATCACTGCGAAATCCAATGTTGTAAAGGTTTCTTGCACCATGTTTTCTTCCAGGAGTTTCATAGTTTTAGGACTTAAATTTAGGTCTGATCCATTTTGGGATAATTTCTGTGTAGCATTAGGTGAGGGTCTAATTTTATTCTTTGTGTAGATACTCAGTTTTCTTACACCATGTGTTGAAAAGACTGTTGTTCCCCTTTGAATGGTCTTGGCACCTTTGTCAAAAATCATTTGCACATGATTTTTGCATACCACGTATGCAAGGGTTTTTTTAGGGCTCTTTTCACCTTTATGCCTGTACAACACTGTTTTGATTATTGTAGCTACGTAATATGTTTTGAAACTAGAAAATATGAGTTCTTTAGCTTTGCCCTTCTTTTTCAAGATTGCTGTGGCTATTTAGGGGTTTAGTGTTACCCTGGGTAGAGTACTGTGGCGTCATAGTTCACAGCAACCACTAACTCTTGGGCTCAAGTGATCCTCTTGCCTCAGTTCTTTTATTTTTAGTAGAGATGGGGTTCTCGCTTTTTGCTCAGGCTAGTCTTGAAACCATGAGCTCAAGCTATCCTCCAGCCTTGGCCTTCCAGGTGCTAGGATTACAAGTGTGAGCCACTGCCACTGCACCCAGCATCTATGTGAATTTTAGAATGGGTTGTTTTTGTTTGTAGAAAATGTCAGGCATTTTTTTTTTTTTTTGAGACAGAGCCTCAGGCTGTCCCCCTGGGTAGAGTGCTATGGCATCACAGTTCACAGCAACCTCCAACTCCTAGGCTCAAGCCAGTCTCCTGCCTCAGCCTCCCAAGTAGCTGGGACCACAGGCGCCCGCCACAGCGCCCGCCTATTTTTTGGTTGCAGCTGTCATTGTCGTTTGGCGGGCCAGGCTGGATTCGAACCCGCCACCTTGGGTGTATGTGGCTGGTACCTTAGCCACTTGAGTCACAGGCATCGAGCCAAATGTCAGGAATTTTATCTAAGAGAGATTACATTGAATAGCTAGATCACTTTGGTCACATGGATAGCTTAACAATATTGTCTTCTAGTCCATGTACATGGGATGTGTTTCCATTTATTTATGGAAACACGTCTTCTTTAATTTCAGCAATGTTTTATAGTTCTCACTGTACAGGGATTTCAGTTCTTTGGTTAAATTAATTCTTAAGTATTTTATTCTTTTTAATGCTATTATAAATGGAATTATTTTTGTAATTTTCTTTTCATATTGTTTATTGTATGTAGAAATGGCAACTAATTTTTGTGTGTTGGCTTTGTATCCTGCTACATTTTTTGAATTCACTTATTCTAGCAGTTTTTCAGTGTGGAATCGTCAGGCTTTACTTACATACACATAAGATCATATGATTGGCAAACAGATAATTTTACTTCTTCCTTTTCAATTTATATGACTCTTATTAACTTATTTATTTTTCTTACCTAATTGCCTTGGATACAACTTCCTCAAGCCTTCTTAAGGGTTAGAACTCACGATTACTTCTGTATGAACAAACATAAGTCTGTCTTATTGCTCACAATTTCATGTTTTGATAGTTTCATAAAGAGATATAACTTCTGTTTAATGTAGCTTTTATACTGCTTTCCAAAGAAATAACCTTTTATGTTTAATTTTTTTCCTAATATAGCATGAAGAATTTGGCACACATTTTTTAGCTTTTTGTTTAATACCTATCAACTGCTCAGAAAATTTGAGAAATTTTATCATTGTACTAAAAATTGATACATGTGTTTGACAAATTTTTACTTAGCTAGGTACTGTTCTAGCGTAATTTTTACTGCCTAAAGAAATGATTTGCTGAGATGTTTGAATTTCTTGATGAAATAAATTATTTGGGAAATAGTATTTTGTAGTTAATCTAGAGAAGTGTTTTCATTTCTATCCTGGGAAAACCCTTTATGTCAAGTCATTTGAAAACTCTCTTAAATATGTCAGTGTGGTTTTTTCCTGTATGATATAATTGTATTGTAGTCCATCTTAGTTGATTCAGAAGTTGTGAGAAGCAGGGCTAATTAATTAATATGGTCAGTATGGCCTGATTGGTGGCAGGCCAAGGTGACTTTTTAAAAATTTGAAAGTTCATTTTGCTGTTTGCTTTATGTTTTAGCAAAACTGATAAACTGAGCAAGTGGAGTAATGTACTTTGTTAATGTAGTATATATTACATTTGTTCTGAAATAAGAACTCATTGTTTGCTTACATTTTATTATTTGTACAAAGTTCTATGAGTAGAATTATTGGTTCAAAGAGTAAGCACATTTTAGGCTTTTGATAATAGTTATATTGCCAAATTAGCATCCTAGATAGCTGTGCCACTTTAAATTCCACAAAGTGTTATGTCTCATTACTTCTTCCCTTTATTGGGTGCTATTAAAAACAAATCTTTGTGCTATTTTAGATGAAAACTTGTATCTTACTTAAATTTTTTTATTTTTAAAATTAATAGCAGAAGCGAACATTTTAAATGTTTATTTTCCAGTTATCTTTTATGATTTTACTTTCATCTTTAGCCTTTTCCTACAGGTCTGTTTATTGGGTTAAAATCATTCCATAGTTTTTTTATTTTCCCTGTTTTATCTTTTATCACAGGAAAGGTTGAAAGAGCCATGGTAGCAAAAAATAAGAAACAAAGGTCAAAAAAATGTCATTCTATAACCTTTTGGAATTTTGAAACCAATGATCCTGTGTGTCTTTATTTTTGAGGGAATTGCTATTATGGCATAGCATATTTGTTGATATAAAAAAAATCCATGATAAATATATTTAATTTAAGAAAATATATTATTATATAGTTATACAGTTTGAAATTATTTCTATTTAAACTATTTTAATTCTATTTGTATTTTAAATTTATATTTTTTATAATATGTAATTAAACATTTTATTGCTACCAGATTTTGGTGTTTTTTTTTTTTGAGACAGAGTCTCACTTTGTTGCCCTTGGTAGAGCGCCATGGTGTCATAGCTCACAGCAGCCTTAAACTCCTGGGCTTAAGCTATCCTCTTGCCTCAGCCTCCCAACTATAGGCGCCTGCCACAGCGCCCAGCTGTCCCCCCCCCCCCAGATGAGGTCTGACTTTCGCTCTGGCTCAGGCTGGTCTGTGAGCTCAGGCAATCCATCCACTTCTACCTAGGATTACATGTGTGAGCCACCACACCTTACTATTTTAAATTTAAAATAAAGGATATTTGATATTTGAAATGACAGACTGCGGTATCTAGAAAACGTGGGCATATGCAATAATACTAAAAGTTCTCTGTAGCTACAATTGCAACATAACAAACAGATAATCTCCTAATCTAAAAACAAAAATCTCTTCTCCGTTTTTGTCCATTAAATAGTTATTTGGTTGTGCTCTCAGTTGTCTTTTCAGTTTTTTAAAGATAATTTAAGCATGAAATCTTTGGAAAATTTTCTTATTTTAAAAAGTTGTCTATTTTTTCTGTACCAAAAATATGTATAAAACATGGTGTAAAGATTTTAAGGGAATGAACCACCTGTGAAGCTACTACCTGGTTTCAGAAGAAGGAACATTGCCATATCGTTACCTCCTTCCCTTGTCCTGAGTTAAATTTGAATTTTATGCTCCTCTCCTTTTCTTGTTTTACAATATACATATATGTGTAAAGATGATTTAGTTGGCTTGTCTTTGAACTTCAGGTAATTATATATTCTTCTCTGACTAGGTGTTTCTGTTCACTGTTTAAATGCATCATAAATGTTGATATGTCTGTTAGGTGTTATTTCAATACCTTCAAAGTTTTTTTGAATCTTGATTCCTTAATTTCTTCAGTGTTCTTTTCAGATTACAAAGTAATTAATGCTTATAATTGCAAATTCAAACATCATGGAAATATAAGAGAGAGGGAAAGTTTCTCATAATCTCATTTATTTCTCAGAGTTGTATCATTAGTGAACTGTTTCTGTGCATATATGAGGGCTAACAATTAACTTTGTGAACTTATCCTAGAAAAAGTGCGACCTACATGCCTATTGCTGAATATCATTACAGTCACTTTTGAAGTACTCCCCTTGGGAAGCTATGCGCTTATGCCAGTGCCTACTCCACTCTTCAAAGCACTTTTGGAACTCTTTTCTGGAATAGTCAAGAGAGCTGTCATGTTACCTTTATGTCCTGAGTATCATCAAAATGTCTTCCTTTCAATATTTTATTTATCTTTGGGTAAAGAAAAAAGTCATTGGGGGCTAGATCAGTGAGTAGGAGGGTGATATTTGTTACTGGCTAAATACAGTTATTTGCTTACTGGCTAAAAATGCCCTCATAGACAGTCCCATGTGAGCTGGTGCATTGTTGTGATGCAAGAGCTGTGAGTTACTGACAAAAAGTTCGGGTTGTTATCATCTAAACTTTTCATGTAGCAATTCCAAATAATAAACTTGGTTAACTGTCTAGTTGATACAGATTCATAATGAACAGTCCCTCTGGTACCAAAAAAGATTAGGAACATCATTTTGACTATTGCTTTGGTCAGATAGAAATTTTTTGGTTTTGGAGAATGGCTGATTACCACTGTAAACTGTGATGCTTTGTTTCAGCGTCATATTGGCATACCTGTGTCTCATCACCAGTGATAATGTGGTCTAAAGCATCATCTTACCTCTCTAAAAGGTCTCAGCAGACTTTGATTCTTCTTTATTTTTTCCATTGGTGAGCTCCTCAGGACCATTTTTGCATATACCTTTCTCATGCCAAGGTTTTCAGTTAATATTTTTCTTTTTCTCTATTGATATTTTACCTTTGATATTTTACTTGGTCTGCTGTCTTTGTCATAGTCAGCTGATGATTTTGATGCATAATTTGATGAATTTTTGCAACATTTTCATGAATTCTGCTTGTTATTGGCCATCCTGACCTCTCTTTATCAGTGACACCATTTTTCCCTCAGAAAAATGTTAATCTATTTGTACACTACTGTTTTCTTCATGGCATTATTCTCATAAACTTGAACTAATATGTCCTTCATTTCACTGCAACTTTTGCTAAGTTTAAGAAGAAATTTAATATTTGCTCTAATTCAGGACCTGACATTCTCATGATGGCACACAAAAACAGGCAACAATGATAATAAATACCACTCAGCATGTGTCTCAGGAAGACACCACACCAAATGTCACTGTGAATACAACTGTGAGATACTGATATACTAAGGTTATAAAACCTTACTAAGTTGTCTGTACAGTGCTGCTAACATAAGCACATGGTGGCAAGTTCTTGAACTTAGTTGTCAGACCTCATATTTATGTTCTGTTTTTTCTCCTTTTCCTTTGAAAAACCTTTCTGACTGCTGAGCTACCATGCCGCCTTTCTGGTAGAGGTAGCTGGGACACTGTTCTACTAGTGACTCATAGAGTTTTGTACCATGACAATTTTTCTTAACAGTATTTCTTGGAAATATATTGCAAATCTTTAGATTATAGTAGTTCTGTTACCTTTCAGATGTACTGTAATTCAGTATTATGCTGATGCACATTTTCAGTTTTTTATTCATTCAGAAGTATTTTAATGTATAGCATGTGCCAGGCATTATTCTTACAGTTTTACAGACCTTATAGCTATGAGCATCTTTGTGTATGCTTTAGAATACTTGTAAACATATCTGTAAAGAGTAAATAGTTATATGTGAAGTGATTGGGTCAGAATATGAATATTTAATATTTGGATATTCAAATTTTGAAGCTACTGACAAATTTCCCTTCAAAAGCATTGTACCAATGTATATTCTGATTGTGTAGGAATGTACTATTTTTCTGTACACCTTCATCAGCACTGTATTATTGTTTGGTTTTTTTTTTTTTGCAGTTTTTGGCTGGGGCTGGGTTTGCCACCTCCGGCATATGGGGCTGGAGCCTTACTCCTTTGAGCCACAGGTGCTGCCCTGTATTATTGGTCTTTTAATCTTTGCTAATCAGAAAAGTGAAAAATTAGAGAAGATTTTTATATCCTTACATTTCTTAATATTAGGATACACTCAGTTTAATGTTATCCTGTTAATTAAGCTAAGTATGATTAAACAAGTTTAAAGTGATGTTAATAGCACTTTAATGTTGCTATTAAAGTAGAATCTTCTCTTTTTTTTTTTTTTTTTTTTTTAGATAGAGTCTCACTGTGTCACACTCAGTGGAGTGCTGTGGCATCACAGCTCACAGCAACCTCAAATTCTGGGGCTCAAGTGATTCTGTTGCCTCAGCTTCTGGAGTAGCCGGAACTTTAGGCTCCTACGACAATGCCCAGCTATTTTTAGAGATGAGGTCTCACTCTGGCTCAGACTGGTGTCCAACCTGTGAGTTTAGGCAATCCATCTACCTCAACCTCCCAGAGTGCTAGAATTACAGGTGTGAGCCACCATGCCTGGCCCTAAAGTAGACTCTTCTAAAGAACTTGGATAAATTCAGGCACTGTATGTATCATTTTTATTAATTCAATTAACAAGTACATAATGCCTTAATTTGGATATGGCCTTGTAGTCTATTGTGGAGAACCTAGAAGAACCATCAGATGATAAAAGTTTTAGTGAATGTATTATCTATTATACTGTATTTTGCTGTGTGTAATGTGCTCCCATGTGTAATATACACCCACATTTTTGGCCCAAACTTTCAGGAGAATATCTCTTGCAAGTGCTAGCTCTTGCCTGGGAGAAACACATCTGGAGAGGGCAAATGCTTTCCTGATAAAGGTGCAGATTGCATTGCCCTCCCACACCTGCTCACTATGTGAAGGCTACCCCTTTCCTCTCTTCTGGATCCCTTCCCTCCCTGCCATGTAGGAGGCACTTTTGAGATGATCATGTGTGTGGCCAGCAGGGGAGGAGCTTCTGAAGCTGCTTGGCCCCCAGGCAGCCAGGTAGGTCTCTGGGGCCTGTGCAGGGCTCCTGGTTCCTTTTGTGTAGCTGGGCCTTGGCCCTTGCCGTGCATGGGTACCATCTACCTTCTCGGTCCTGCCACTGCTCCCTGCCTTGATTGGAGCCCTTGACAGAGGCCACTCTGGCCCATTCTCACTGGATCTTGGATTCTCCCAAACTGGAATCCTCCTGCTCTCTAGCCATACCACCCATGTGCAATGTGCATCCTTATTTTTCCCTCAAAAATTTGGGCAAAATGCACAGAAGAGGAAGAGGGGATGAAAGTGATGCTAAGAATGATTGATTTCACATTGGTGGGAGACTGGCAGAGAGATAGGGCTGCTATTTCATTTGGAGCAGGTAATAACAAGCTTTGAGTAGGACAGTGATAGTTAAAACGAAGAGGAGCAGTAGATACGAAAATTTTAGAACACAGGACTTGATGACTACATGGATACCTGTGGGATAAAGAACAGGGGTGAGGTATAAAGAAAAGGAATGATTGCTAGTGACTGGTCAATTGGGAACTATTCTCTTTTGTAATTCTGATACGAAAATTTTAGAACACAGGACTTGATGACTACGTGGATACCTGTGGGATAAAGAACAGGGGTGAGGTATAAAGAAAAGGAATGATTGCTAGTGACTGGTCAATTGGGAACTATTCTCTTTTGTAATTCTGAATTAAAGTCACTATTTTTGAGAAACGTGAAAACTTAGTACTATGCCTCCTCAAGTAATCTTTGTAGTGTTGTATAGGGAATATACTTTGGTATTAAACATCACTGATAGTTATTAATGAAATGATGACTTCTGTATAGATAAAGTTCCTTCAGCTAACTCAGGTTTACTGCAACCTATTTAAATCTCATTAAATTAGAAAAACTTTGTGTATATAAGAATTTTTTAACTGTTCACATAAAGCAGTTTCAATGAGCAATTGAATATTGTTAAATAGGTACAATTTAGTTAAAGGCATGTATGTAGCTGTATTAGTTTCAACATGTCAAGAAACAAGTTACCAAAAATGGGTTAGTTAATAGAACAGCCTGTATTTTTCTGTTAACAAGTGTGAGAATAATAATTTTTTCGGGTATTTTTATTTCTACGTGTTTAAGAGTTAATTCCTCTTTTTAAAGCAATTTAAAATTGTTTTTTTGCTTTTTCTTTTTTTTTGAGACAGAGTTTTACTTTGTTGCCTGGGCTAGAGTGCAGTAGTGTTATTGTAGTTGCCTGCAACTTCAAACTCCTCGGCTCAGCAATCCTTAGCTGCCCAAGTAATTGAGATTACAGGCATGTCATCATCATGCCTGGCTGATTTTTCTATTTTTTTTGAGACGGATCCTCAAGCTGTCCCCCTTGGTAGAGTGCCATGGCATCACAGCTCATAGCAACCTCCAACTCCTGGGCTCAAGCGAGTCTCCTGCCTCTGCCTCCCAAGTAGCTGGGACCACAGGTGCCCGCCACAACGCCTGGCCATCTTTTTGGTTGCAGCCATCATTGTTGTTTGGCGGGCCCAGGCTGGGGATTCAAACCCGCCACCTTAGGTGTACGTGGCTGGCGCCTTAGCCAATTGAGCCACAGGTGCTGAGCCTCAGTTTACCATTGTAATGACTGCAGTGGTATGACCTCATAGAGACAGTGATTCCCAAATATAGGAAGCAGAAATACTGTGTTCCCCTTTTTATTATTATCTGCAAGAGCAAGTTAAATTAAAAAGCAGCTCACAGAGATCAAAGAATCCCACATGTGAAAACTCCAGTGTGGGGTCATATTCCTGTACTTTTCTTTCTAATATAAGGGAGGAAAAAAGTTCCATTGCAAAGAAATAGTCATTTTTCTTTAAATGTCTATAGAAATAATTTTAAAGGCAAATGCTCCAGGAGAAATGAGTGACTTCGTGCTACTAGGGAACCCTCCATTTATCATTACCTTCAAAATAATTACTTGGTTCCTTTATCTTTGATTTAGGTAAAAACGTATTTGCTTTTGACTATGAAAAGCTTTCTTGGTCATTCTTTCATCTTTCTTGATATGCAAAACAAAAATCCTTTGCCATAACATAAATATGTATAATTTTTAAAAGGTGCCCACATTTTGAGATGATTATCAAATGATAAAGAATAATGATTTAATCCTAAAAGCTATTCATAAGTTAAAAATTTATTTTTTGGCATGCTGAAGCCAAAGTTTTGACTTAATAAAAGCATGTGTAAAGAGGAGAATACTAAAATAGTCATGAATATTCCTGCTTATAGGAATAGTCCCTTTTTCATTTGGGAGAGATTTTTAAATGATCTCCGGATCTGCTTTGTATACGGCTTATAGTTACAGAATTGAATTTACGACAAAGAAATATTTTATAAAAATTATTGTAATTCAAATATTAAGGCATTTTTTGGCTTTGGTTTTTAATCAAGAATTAGCTATGGCTCGGCGCCTGTGGCTCAAGTGGCTAAGGCGCCAGCCATGTACACCTAAGGTGGCGGGTTCGAATCCCCAGCCCGGGCCCGCCAAACAACAATGACGGCTGCAACCAAAAAATGGCCAGGTGCTGTGGCGGGTGCCTGTGGTCCCAGCTACTTGGGAGGCAGAGGCAGGAGACTCGCTTGAGCCCAGGAGTTGGAGGTTGCTGTGAGCTGTGATGCCATGGCACTCTACCCAGGGGGATAGCTTGAGGCTCTGTCTCAAAAAAA
>CAUYQV010028912.1:0-12655 GCA_963574575.1 Galagoides demidoff | reverse complement strand
GTTACAGAGGTGCGCCCATTTGTGAAAACTCATCAGCTTGCTTAAAATCTCTGTATGTATTTTACACCTCAGATTTTGAAAAAAGAACCAGGAGTTGAAACAGAAAAAAATAATGGCCAAATTGGGGTTCTTGGAATAATCTGTGTGCATCAAATTAGGACTTCTATGAGGCAGGGGAGTGGAGTGGTGGGAAGAACGCCAGGCAGGGAGCTGGAGACTTCCTGCAGGTCTCAGCTCCTTTGCTGACTTAGACATGTGCCACCTTGCAGGATTCACTTTGCTTCTCTTGGTCTTAGAGTCCTCAGCTGCAAACTAAATGAGCTGCACTAGATGACCTCAAAGCTTCCTTCTAGCTGGAGAATTCCAGTACATAAACCATTTGAAGTTTTATCAAATGACTCGAGAGGTTTCTAGTTGATGCAGCACTACTGTCCCCACACTGTCTGATTTTAATCTATGATCCAATTGATAATGAGTCCTCGGTGAGCAACTGAATTCTCAGAGGCTGCATTTTTCTCTGGGAATTTTGGATCCACTTTATCAGATAGTTTCCAGGAATACATCTCAGAGAAGAGCGAGTGTGGGCTGCATATATTTGGATTGTGGGTATTTTCCATATGCAGATAGAGTAGATATGTACATATTCTCAGAGATATGGCAGTTACTGAGAACATGCACTTTAAAAAGTTTGGGGTAAAAGGGTGACATAGCAGAGTGAAAATACCACCGGACATATTGGCTCTGTGACCTCAGACAAGCCACTCACATGTTCAGATGACATCAAAGTCTTTGCACTCAACTGTCTGCGGCTCCAGGGTGGTTTAAAGTTGAAATGAGATCTTGTCAGATGGGTGAAAGCACGTCTTAACTTGCAAAATAGGCAAACATAAAGTGGTTTTTTTTTTTAAATTTCATAAAGTGATTTGTTCTTGCCAAGATTGGGGGAGAGGGAAAGAGCAGGTATTTGGGCAGGGGAACATTCTGTAAAGAAGACTTGAGATCTGATCAGTATCAAACCCTGGGAAGAAAACAATCCCCTTGGTGGCTCAGATGCAGGAGATAATGAGAGGGAGTCTGGCTCTTGGGCCAGAGAAGGAAGAATATTTTTGAAGGATTTCCTGGGCTACTCTGAGCTCATCTAAAATTCTGTTGTTTTCCACATTCTCTCTACTCATCCTTACGTCATCCCAGCCCACCTCATGCAAAATGACTGACCAAAGGTTTATCAGACCGGACTGGGAATAAGTCAGGAAAACCCCATGTACATGAGTGGTGGTGGAGGAATTACAGAGGGTGCCTGGCAAAACAAGTTTATTGCATAAGACTGTGGAGGCTGCCCAATGTGGAGCCTGCAAGTGGGTGGTGGATTTGGATAGAGATGACCCAAAGGAAGTTTTATAGCAGATAAAGATGCGGGGGGATCAGTTGGAGTAAGGGGTACTGAAGAGAAGGGAGGGATGGGGAACAGCTCTCTTCCACAGACTGTCCCAAAGAACTGTCGAAATTCTATGGTAATGTTTCCCCACTGCTAAATTCCCAGGACCTTAAACAGTGTTAGCCATGCAGGAGGTGCTTAGATACTGGCTGAATGAACTGATTGGATGCATAGAACAGGAGGGTCACAAAAGCTATATTACCAGTGTACAGCAGCCACCACTGTGCCTGGAAAAGCCGGGTCCTGGCCCATCTCGCCAGACTTGGAGGCCTCAAACAGGGAAGGTTTCTGCAGGCAAATGCCTTGGTACCTAAACCATTCCAATCTTGCTGAATATCCAAACCCAGGGAGTGTGCTTTATTCTCTCTTTCTGCTACATGTAACCAAGGAGCCCTGTCAGTAGCACCCTCAAAACGTTTTTTGAATCTTTCTTTCTTTTTTTTTTTAGAGACAAAGAGTCTCACTTTGTCACCCTGGGTAGAGTGCCATGGTGTCACAGTTCACAGCAACCTCCAGCTCTTGGACTTAGCTAATTCTCTTGCCTCAGCCTCCTGAGTAGCTAGGACTATAGCCGCCCACCACAACACCCAGCTATTTTTTTGTTGCAGTTGGGCGGGGCCGGCTTTGAACCTGCCACCCTCAGTATATGAGGCTGGCACCCTACTGAGCCCCAGGCGCTGCCCTGACTCTTTCTGTTTTTATGCACCACGGCTCTTAATCTCTTATCTGGATCACTGTAATGACCTCCCTCCTGATCTCCCTTCTTCAGCTTTGCCTCCCCATTTTGTTGTTGTTTCAAATCAAGTTTATTGAGTTATAATATAAATACAATAAAAATCACCCATTTTGAACGCACAGCTGCATAGGTTTTGAAAAATATATACACTCATGTAACCCCCACACTGATCAAACTGTAGAACATTTTCATGATCCCCAAAAGTGCAATTGTCATGCTGCAGAAAACACCAAGGCCTTGGATCAGGCAACCTGATGTGATTTTTTTCTTTTAAAATCAACTTTATTTATTTATCATTTATTTAGCAGTTTTAAGTTATATAGTAACATTGAGTATAAAGTCCAGAGAGTTCCTGTACACCCCACCCCAACACATGCATAGCCTCCTCCAATATAAAATCCCTATCAGAGTGGTACATTTGTTACAATGAATGAAACAATGTTGCACATCGTTATTACCCTAAGTCCATAGTTAAAGTCAGGGTTTGCACTTGGTGTTGTACATTCCATGAGTTTTGAGGGGCGTAATGAAATAGATCCACCATTGTATCATTGCCATAAAAATTCTCTCTGCACTTAGCCTACTCATCTCTCTCCTCTTCTTTTCCCTGCCAACCGCTAAGCTTTTTTATATACACACATATATAACTTTTATATATAGTCCATATCACTTATATATTTACATATCATTTAGATAGTCATTTACATAACGTGCATATAGTTTCATACATACCGTTTCTACAATGACTTCCTTGCCTGAAATCATCCAACTGCTTTGAATTACACATAGAACAGCGCTCTAACTTCAAATGATAACCCTTGAGAGCCTGTGAGATCTGACCTACCTTTTCCTTCTCTACTTTGTCACCACGCTATCTCCTCTCTGCCCCCCTCTCACTTTTCCATAGCAACTCTGCTCCCTGCTCTTTTTCCAAACTCCATCTGCAACAGGACCTTCATACCTGTTATTTCCTTAGCCTGACTCATATGACCAGATTTTTCTTACTATTCTGAGAGCTTTGCATAACTAATGTGCTTTGCTCTTGTCACCCAATATATCCTATCTTCTTATCTTGTTTTATTTTCTTTATAGGGCTTAACTTCTATCTGAAGATAGTGTTGATTATTGTTTGTTGTTATCAAATGTATTTCTTGACACTTCTTCAGAGATTTGTAACGACTGTTGGAAGATGTAATCTCGGTTTTCAAATGTTGTCTGGCATGTGGCACATAGTAATAAGCATTAAACAAAGATTTTTTAATGAATGTCTACTTGCTGAGTCCCCTTTTGACTTAGCCAGAGGACAGAGTTGTCTTGCCTTCCTAACAACGCAAGTTTTCATATAAATAAATACATCAATACTTGAGTTTGCTTACTTCAGTATCTGTGACTTTGGTTACTGTGAGTCTGTCTCAAAAGATGGATTCACTTTGGGGGTGCTAACAAATCAGATATCTGAGCTTGCAGATCTTAGAGCCATATTTCACACTGAGTGGCACTAAGTGAGGAATGGTACCTCACCTGGGTTAGCTCATGACTTTTAGAGCCTTTCCATGAGTTTTCTGGTGATTTTGAGGGATAGGGAATTCTCCAGGATAAGCACAGAAGAGTTCCTGAAGAAAAAATCAGCAAAAAGAAAAGAAAGGCTATATAAGTATTCATAGGTCTTTCATCTTGAGCTTCTATACTTTGTAGAATCTTTCAATTCTATCCCAAATGCCATCACACAGAGCACCCTCTTTTTTTTTTTTTTTTTATCCTCAGCACAATTGAGACAAGTTTATATTTCTGGGTAAGCTATTAGCTATTGTGTGTTTACTATTAGGCATTAAGGACTTCACAAATACTGCTTAAAGCAATATTTCTGAAAACCTAAGAGAAATAAAAAATATACAAACTGCTTACAGAGTTTAAGCAATATTAAGTTAACGTCTGTGAACCACTCTTACCCAATAACAAGCACGACATGTAATTTCAAGGACATAGATAACTGTGAGGTACAGGTCGGCCCTGGACTTCTTGGTCCATCAGAGCTGCCCCCTGGTCCGTTCTTGAGACATTAGGATGTGCTCTGGCCCAGATTTATCATATGAGGCATCTAAGTGGATACATGTGGCCATTATTAAAACAAAAACCCAAGTCATAAAACATCTCAATATTCATGTAGGTATTTAGTTTATGTGATTCTTTTCAGGGAGCTATAAGGATAAATCCATAGATTTCTGGAGTGTTTATCATAAGCCATCCTAGATTGACCAGGTACGTTGTGCTAAAAGATTTTTTTTGTTTTTGTTTTGTGTGTGCATGCATAGATAGTTACTATCCTAGTAAAACTGTCACAGTAAAAGGAGTACACTCATGCACAAAATTCAGGGTAGCCATAAAGTTCATGTGAAATATAAAATAGTCTCTTTTTAATTGCACACGAACTTTATGGACCTCCTGTATAATGGCGTTTACTTGAATGAAAGTGAGGACAGCAGCCAGGAAGACAGCCCAGAGCAACACTGGTAAGATCTGTTAGGCCTTTATAACAAGTAGGTTTTTAAAGGCAATGAAGGGGAAGGGGAAGAGGGTTGATACAAAGTTGTTTGTTAGGAATTCTCATTGGTTTACAGAAATAATATTGCTTGGTGATTAGCTACGTGCTGTTAAGCTGTAGGGTGTGGCTTACAGCATTGCAGGTTAATTTAGAGCTCCTGGGGCAATAGCCAGCGGTTTCAGAGGCTGAATACATAACTCAAGGATATGATTGCTCTGCCATTGTAATGTCTCTCTGGCCTAATAATTTAAAAGGACTCAGATTCCTCAGATGAAAGTTCTTTTCTTCTCTTAATACCATTAGTTTCCTTCAAGGAGATCAGGATGAGTCTGTTTAAAGATCGGACCATGCCTGCCAAGGCTTTGCTTGTCTCTCTCCCTCTCTTTCCAGTGGCTTCCCAGGGAGTAAGAGAAAGTGGCCAGCTGCTAACCTTTTCCTTTCTCTAGGGAATAGGTTTCTGGTCCTAAGAATTCCACTGAGATCAGCCATGATTTTCCCTCCACCTCTAAACGTTTCAGATTAACTCTGCCTCTGTCTGGGGAGAGCAAGCACAGATGGACAAAACTTTTCTATAACCAGCCTCTTGGCTCCCAGCCTGGTTTTTGGCATCTAGACCCAGTTTTCTCCTGCAAGGTTGATAGATGTCATGACTAAGTGAATGCTGGCTTATTATTCCACATAGTTCTGAGATTTTTTAAAAAAAGAATTTGTTTTTCAAACAGCTATGGTAATACTTTGTTCCTTTTGGTCCACTGCCTGAGATGCAGGGGGTAATATAGCAGTGTTGGCACACTGAGTCCAAATTCCCTTCAAATGTTATTGAAAGCCCATCACATGCCTACCAGGGACTGAGGATGGGGAAGATATAATCCCAGCTCTCAGAGAACTCACAGTCCACTGGGAAATAAAACTACGTCTATCCCCAAATCCTCCAATGTTATGGACTCACTCTGCTTTTAATATATAAATAAAAACAGCTCATAAAAGAGGACAGTTCTCCCCATAATAGTAATCCAGAACCAATTTAAAATAAGTGTTTTTTTTCTTCTCAACACGCCAATATATAAGCAACAGCAATGGAATATGTTCGGTGCAGCAATATAAGAAAGACTACAGGCTCGGCACCTGTGGCTCAATTGGCTAGGGCGCCAGCCACGTACACCTAAGGTGGAGGGTTCGAATCCCCAGCCCGGGCCTGCCAAACAGCAATGATGGCTGCAACCGAAAAATGGCTGGGCGCCTGTGGTCCCAGCTGCTTGGGAGGTGGAGGCAGGAGACTCGCTTGAGCCCAGGAGTTGGAGGTTGCTTTGAGCTGTGATGCCATGGCACTCTACCCAGGGGAATAGCTTGAGGCTCTGTCTCAAAAAAAAAAAAGAAAAGAAAAAAAAGACTACAGACGAGATGAGGCAATAAATAGAAATTCTGAGTGGGGTGTGGAAGGGGCTCTGAGGGGGTGGTGGTCATGCTGGGCTAGATGAATGGCAAGGACTCTCACAGGTGAGGAAGGGCATTCCACGCAGCAGACTTGTGTACACACAAAACAGCTGTAGAAACAAGCAAAGGATCCTTCAGGACTGCCCATGGCTTGGCATGACTGCAGCATTCAATAAAAGGATGAGTGAAAAGTATGGAGAATGGTCTCATAGAAGGGAGCTTACATGCATAAGGGCCAAGGGAGGCTGGGTGCCAGGGCCCACGACTATGATCCTAGCACTCTGGGAGGCCAAGGCAAGTGGACTGCTTGAGCTCAGGAGTTTGAGACCAGCCTGAGCAAGAGGGAGACCTCTAAAACTAGCTGGGCATTGTGGCGGGTGCCTGTAGTCCCAGCTACTAAGGGAGGCTCAGGCAAGAGGATTGCTCAAGCCCAAGAGTTTGAGATTGCTGTGAGCCATGACTCCGGGGCACTCTATCAAGGGCATCGACAAAGTAAGACTCGGTTTCAAAAAATAAAACAAAAAACAACACACAAAAAAATGACAACTTTCCTTTGCACTTCTGAAAGATCACTGAAAAATAAACTGACAGAAGGCAGATTAATTGGAGAAAAACATAGAAATCTATGAATGTGCACACAAGGGAGAAGGACAGAGTGATTGCCACTCCTCAGTGGGGCACAGAATCTTACATGCCATCTTGAGGTAACAGAAAGAATAGGGCTTGCATCACGGAAAAACTGGTTATGGGGGCAGGGAGAAGAGGCTCAGCTAGCAAATGTGATTTTGTTATTCAGTTGAGACCTCACAGATCACAGCTCTTCCACAGAATAGGTAGCAAATATTTCTTTCAGTCCCTTAAGCATGGGTCCTCAAACTTTTTAAACAGGGGGCCAGTTCACTGTCCCTCAGACCATTGGAGGGCCGGACTGTGGGCCCCGGGATGAGTTGGTTGCTAAGCAGGACAGGCAGTGGTGGCAAAAACACCTGGCAGGCCGGATAAATGTCCTCGGCAGGCTGCATGTGGCCTGCTGGCTGCAATTTGAGGACGCCTGCTTAAAGGGGTCAGACTCTAGGTTAATCTTTCCTAGGTCTACACAAGGAAGGCCTCAGAGAAAATCCAGCCTGCATTACTACAGATGCAAATCTCCCCACAAAGATAGTGCTGTAGGGTTACCTCTGAACAGCCATCTCAAAATATATTTTGTAGTGTAACATATTTATGTCCTTCAGATGCTACTGTCCTCAGCATTCTCTAAATGTAAGAGTTTGGGATAACTGTCCCAAACAACCTAGGTAGGGCCAGGATGAGGGTGAGTCCAGTGAGTACTCTTCACGGGTGCAGAGTTTGCAGAAGGGGCCAACAAAGTCCAGATATCAAGATAAATTATATTTGAACACATAATTTTAAATGAAGAGAAGATCAGTATTACGAAGTTTTGTTTTTGCTTCAGGGTCCGATATGGCTTGGCAAGGTATTTTTTAACTTAAAATTTTAGCACTTGCTCATGATGGACTTTTTTTATTATTAATTTCAATTTTTAAAAAATGTTTTATTAAAATATGCCTCATCTTGGCTCAGCACCTGTGGCTCGATCAGCTAAGGCACCAGTCATGTACACCTAAGGTGGCGGGTTCGAATCCCCAGCCCGGGTCCACCAAACAACAATGATGGCTGCAACCAAAAAATGGTCAGGTGTTATAGCGGGCGCCTGTGGTCCCAGCTACTTGGGAGGCGGAGGCAGGAGACTCGCTTGAGCCCAGGAGTTGGAGGTTGCTGTGAGCTGTGATGCCATGGCCCTCTACCCAGGGGGATAGCTTGAAGCTCTGTCTCAAAAAAAAAAAAAATATGCCTCATCTTGATGACTTGGGTTTTTGCTTTTGGGGTTTGGGGGCTTTTTGTTTTTATTGTGTGGTACTCTCTTAAAACTTTTGCACCCAAAGTAGTGCCTCACTGATCTCACCCTTATCCAGGCCTTGATCTCACATAACTTCACCTGTTAGCATGCGTGACAAACACAGTGTGTCTCCCTGGCATAAGGACACAGATAAGAAAGGATACAATTCACAGTTTGGCTGCTGACGGGATAAGGAGACTAAGGAAAAGAGAGGATCAAGGATTCCATTTAGAGAAACAGTATGGCAGTTCCCTCCCACCCCAAATCCAAACTAGAACTGCCATATGATCCAGCAATCCCACTTCTGGGGTATAGTCAAAAATATTGAAAGCAAGTTCTCAAAAAGACATCTGCACACCCATGCTCATTGCAGCACTATTCGCAATAGCCAAGAAGTAGAAGCAACCCAAGTCTCCATCAACAGACGAATGGAGCAACACGGTGTGATGTATCCATTTTACATAGGCACATATCCATAAGGGCATAGCATTCAGCCTTATAAAGGAAGGAAATCCTGTCATGTCTGACGACATGGATGAAACCTGAGGACATACTAAGTGGAAGAAGCCACTCCCCAAAAGACAAATACTGTATGGTTCTCCATATATGAGGCACATAGAATAGTCAAAATTATAGAGACAGAGGCTGAATGGGGTTACCAAGGACTGAGAGAAGGGAGAAATGGGGATTGTTGATTAGTGGGCACAGAGTTTCAGATCTGGAAGATGAAAACGTTCTGGAGACAGGTTTATACATCTCACAGCAACATAAATGTCCTTAACAGTACAGAACTGTGCACTTCGTTGAGATGGTATGTCTTTCTATCTTATGTGTTTTTAACAACAACAACAAATTCCACTTTGACTGGGTGACTAGACAGAATGTATTGGAGGATATATTTGAGGGACTCCAGTGTATCCAGAGGGAAGATTGTAGCCTTAGTTTTGGACATACTGAGTTTGGGGTGCTGAGGGACAGGCAAGTGGAGATGGGAGGTGCAATGATGCAGTGATTAAGAGCATGGCCTCTGGAGCCAGCCTGCCAGGGTTCAGTCCTGGCTCACTCACAGTATCTGTGTGAGCTGGGCCTTCATTTTCTCATCTATACACTGGGAAAAATAGAAGCACCTCCCTCAGACGATTAACAGGACAATCCATGTATAGCACATCATGCCTAACCCACAGAAAGTACTCAATAACTTTAGCTTTCGTTATAATTTTATGTCTAGGCAGTAGGGTCTGAGACTCAGGAATGAAGTAGAGGTTGAAGAACAAATACGGATCTTGTAGTTATTAAAAGCATCAATATAAGCCAATCAAGCAGCCAGGTGGGTGGAGTGTCTTGCTATAGTCCTAGCTGCTCAGGAGGCTGAGGTGGGAGGATCGCTTGAGTGTAGGAGTTTGAGGATGCAGGGTGCCAAGATCATGCTTTCGAACAGCCTCAGCAACATAGCAAGACCCCATCTCTCAAAAATGAAAAAAGACATGCCAATCAAAATCAGTTTTAAAATCTGACATTTTCATTAGCCCAGGTATTCTTGACCTAGGTAAATATATAGTAGGCATTTGGAAGTAGTGAAAAATTACTGGAGGGCACCCACATCTGCCTTTGTAGACACCAAAAGTCCAGAATAATTGATCTCCCTAACCATTATTCCTATTTGAAGGACAAATGATAACGTCTCAAGAATAGCTTCCTCTCCCACATCTTTCCTCTGAGTTCTAACTTCCCGGGAGAGAGACATACAATGCTGAGCTTATAACAGAATTTGGGCCATAATATTTGGTACCTCTTAATTCCATTGAAAGATCAGGGTCATCTTGTCTAAGATTATTAATTTTTTCTAGTTCTAAAATAGTCTATAGTGACTCATCTAGAACTTATACTTCAAAACCCATGGAAATAATCTTGGAACAGTCTCTTAACTATGAATTAACAATATACTCATAAATCATTCATAAAATAATCTACTATACTCATTCTAAAAACACAAATATAGTAGTAAGAGAGCTATTCTCCAATAGAGGTAGTCTTTTGAAAAATTTTTAACAATGTAGATAGTAAAAGGTAAGTATCTTACTGTAAGAGAAAGGAGTTACAAATACAGAGAGGGAAGACCTACATGAACTCTATGGTGCTGTGTCAAAACCAGAGTTATCAATGTGAATTCGTAGTTTAAAATACCTCCACACACATAAACTCATACACAGATAAACAGATGTAGGCATAAATACAGATGTGTGTGTGCATGGGCTGGTATATATAACCTGTATTTCCTGTCTCTGCTGAGAGGGTCTAGGAGCAATGACACCTCAGTAGCAGAAAGGGATGAAGAGTCAGTTACTGTCAAGGCTAATAGCCTTCTGTGTATATCTCAGTAATTCTTGAGGACATCATGGTATTACCTCAATAATTGATGGAAGAAACAGTGAATCTGAATCATGAGAGAATGGTTAAAAAAATTAATCTACAGTCACAATTTTCAGATTAAGAACGCACGCAAAAGATTTTCCTGAAAAATTCACAGCCAGATCTCAATTTTCCAATAACCATTTTTAATATAAGGAGTCAGGGCTTCTTGAAGAAGTCGATTCCAGACCTTGGGCAGAAAAAATATGTTCTATGTTTATGTTCCATCATAACATTATGATGCCAGAAAATAAGGAAGTGCTTGAAAGAAAGATGGGAGCTTGTCAAAAGAACACAAAGGTCAACCAGAGGGAAAAGATGGGTCAATTTCAGGAACAGAGTTAATAATGATAGAATTGATTGTACTTGGCCAGGCAAGGTGGCTCATACCTATAAACCTAGGACTTTGAGAGGCTGAGGCAGGAGGAACATTTGAGATTAGGAGTTCAAGACCAGCCTGAGAAACATAGCAAGGCCTTATCTCCACAAAAAATAGAAAAATTAACCAGGAGTGTTGGCACACATCTATAGTCCCAGCTACACAGGAGGCTGAGGTGGGAAGATCAATTGAGCCCTAGAGCTTGTGGTTACAGTGAGCTAAGATGATGCCTCTCTATTCTCTAGCGTGAGTGACAGAGAGAGACTCTATTTTTTTTAAAAAACCCTCCAAATTGATAATACTCAATAAAACATGAGTATTCATGAGTCCTTGCTAATATTAACTTTTAAAAGACGGAGAAGTGACAATCCTTTTATACAGAAAAATGCTTATTTAAAAACGTAGAAGATCCAGTGACTCAATTCTAATATGAAGATAGTAGATGATCTAATATAAGGTGGGGTTAGGGGAATGAGGGGGCTGGAGAGGGGAGGTGGGCGGGGAGTGGGAGGTCAAATGGTGTATGGTACAGCACTTGAGGTCAGGACACAATTATAAGAGGCACTTTACCTAACAAATACAATCAGCATAACCTAATTCTTTGTACCCTCAATGAATCCCAAACAATAAAGAAAAATAAAGATAAAAGAAATAGAAGAAATGAAGGAAAAAATAGATGAAGGCAATAGGAATTTACCATTAGTCAAGTACTATAGTAATAATTGTTGCTGGGAAGATGGATGCTAACAGTGGGTGAAAGCTGGAGGAAAGTCAGCTTACGGGTATACCCTCAAAGTAACTCATTCAGATAATGCATTGGCTCAGCGCCTGTGGCTCAAGTGGCTAAGGCGCCAGTCACATACACCTGAGGTGGCGGGTTCAAATCCCCAGCCTGGGCCCGCCAAACAACAATGATGGCTGCAGCCAAAAAGTAGCCGGGCATTGTGGTCCGGCCTGTGGTCCCAGCTACTTGGGAGGCGGAGGCAGGAGACTCACTTGAGCCCAGGAGTTGGAGGTTGCTGTGAGCTGTAATGCCACGGTACTCTACCCAGGGGGATCGCTTGAGGCACTGTCTCAAAAAAAAAAAAAAGATAATGGATTAATGGTGGAGAATCCCAGCAGATACGACCTTAACCAACTGGTCAAGGCTGACATCACTTTGTGTGTCCTGACACACACTGACATTGTATGCCCCTGACACTGTGCACGGAGAAGGCTGCAACATCATTTCTGTGGTGTTCTCCCCAACATATATAACCTCAATCTAATCACATTCAACATCAGACAAACCCAAAAGAAGATCTACAAAATCACTGAGTCTTACTCTCTAAAAATGTCAAGGTCATGCAGGACAAGGAAACATGAAGGAAATCTCCGGGATTGAAAAAGACTAAACAGACATGTCAACCAGATGCAGTGTGGGAAACCACCCTGTACCTTGGGACAGAAAAAGGACATTAGACGGTAAACAGGTAGAATTCGAATACTGTTTATAATTTAGGTAATAGTATTAGGCTTATGTTTATTTTCTGATTTTTCTAATGGTACTATGGCTATATAGCAGTGGTTCTCAACCTTCCTAATGCCACAACCCTTTTTTTTTTTTGAGACGGAGCCTTAAGCTATCCCCCTGGGTAGAGTGCCATGGCATCACAGCTCATAGCAACCTCCAACTCCTGGGCTCAAGCGAGTCTCCTGCCTCCGCCTCCCAAGTAGCTGGGACCACAGGTGCCCACCACATCGCCTGGCTATTTTTGGTTGTAGCCATCATTGTTGTTTGGCGGGTCCGGGCTGGGTATTTGAACCCTCCACCTTAGGTGTAC
>CAUYQV010028907.1:0-54133 GCA_963574575.1 Galagoides demidoff | reverse complement strand
ATTATATGATCTCAATTTCTTTACATATAAATTAGGAGTTAGGACAAAATATTGGTTTTCCAAACAGCGTTCCTCAGAACACTAGGAATCCCACAGCACTGGTTACTGAGGAAGGCAGGAGGGATGCTAGTGTGTGTGTGTAACACAGGAACCCACAGCAGCACGGCTCTCTGAGGAAGACGTGAGGGTGTGTGTGTGAGACACTAGGAACCCACAGCAGCACGGCTCTCTGAGGAAGACGTGAGGGTGTGTGTGTGTGACACTAGGAACCCACAGCAGCACGGCTCTCTGAGGAAGATGTGAGGGTGTGTGCATGTAGACATCCAGTTTCTGCAGTTCCATTTTATTGAGTGTGGGCAAGCTATTGTTTGTTTACTCTTCAGAATAAGAATGTTATTTATATAATACTATTAGATTGTTAGCATCTTCTCAAATCTAAAATGACACACAAATGCTGAAAAGGACATTACATACAGAAATTAATTCTTTCTATGGAAAAATTAAGAGAGGAGGTACGTGCATAGCTTCCACACATACATAACAACTTGAATCACCAAATTATAAGTATAAATAAACATTGTTTCAAGAGACAGAGCAGTCACTTAGCATTCCACTCTTAAACAATATTTGGCAATGGATTTGCTTTGTCTAGCTAAAGGAAAAAAATGCCACTACATTCTCCCCAAACTTAAAATTAACACAATTACCTGTGTTAGAGAGTAATTCTTCCCTACAATAGTAATTTTTCCTCTGAACCAGATTTTTTTGTTTGTTTTTGTTTTGAGACAGTCTCACTATATTGCCTTTGGTAGAGTGCTATGGAGTCACAGCTCACAGCAACCTCAAACTCTTGGGCTTAAGTGATTCTCTTGCCTTAGCCTCCCAAGTAGCTGGGACTACAGGCGCCTGCCACAGGCCTGGCTATTTTTTTGTTGTTGCAGTTGTCGTTGTTTAGCAGGCCCAGGCTGGCCTGAACCCATCAGCCCCAACCACTGAGCTATGGGTGCTGAGCATAAACCAGATTTTTGATCAAAACTTGTGTTATCATACAAAAAGTATTATTAGCAATACTATTCCACTTCTAAGCAAAGTATACAGCAAATCATTCATGCAAAGCAGTAGCCATGTTTAATCAATTATTACCTGACTACATATTTCATATAGTTATTTTTCTCCAAGTGATTTTCTTTTTTGTTAAGTACAGAAATTTAGAACACAAATTTAAACTAATAACAATGGTAGCAGACTTGTTCTTATCAAAGAGCCATCACCTAGAGCAGCGGTTCTCAACCTGTGGGTTGCGACCCCTTTGTAACAATGAAAATACATCCTGTATATCAGATATTTACATTACAACTCATAACAGTAACAAAATTACAGTTATGAAGTAGCAATGAAATTAATTTTATAGTTGGGGGTCACCACAACATGAGGAACTTTATTAAAGGGTGGCAGCACTAGGAGGCATTAGGAAGGTTGAGAACCACTGCTCTAGAGTAACAGCTTATCTTAGACTAAAACATGGTAGAGCAGAGTGAAACATGCAAATATTTAAAATACAGTGGAACCTCCATGGCTGACGACCTCCCTACACCAACCACCTCAAATTGACCTAATTTCCAGACCAGACGTGAATCACATGGATGAAGGCCCAGCTCCTCATGATGCCTACCTCTGTACGTCATCCAGTTTGTTACGGTCCCCTGGGCGGTCACTTAGAGGTTCTACTACATGTACACTAAATGTTGTCGTGACTACTGGCCAGCTCTCACCAGATCAGAACTGAAAAAACATTAGGGGAGGCTCTTCTGTGTAACATGTTATGCTACCTCAAGAATTAACTACTTCTTTAGTTCTAGGAGCTGAAGACTAAAGAAAACAATGCTATGGATATACCTAAAAGCAGCTAAGAGGCAAAGCAGAAAATGAAAACTATGGGAAAGATTATGAGAAATAAAAAAGATGACCATGAAACAAACATTTAAAAACAGGCAGGAAAGAAACAAAAATACATAGTCAAGTAGTATGGAACACAACAATTACTGTAGTATGTTCACTCACATTAAGACCCTGGCATGGCTAAACTAACAATGTACTAAAAACCCCAAATACTACTGAAAGAGATTTTAGAATAAATGAATTCAAAAAGAACAGTGAAAAACATTAAGGTAATATATAAAGTAATATAAATTATATTCAAAGTATATCAACCAATAATACTTACTTGTATCAAAATATTTACATCGACGTGGACGGATTATTTCTTGGGCATCTTGAGAAGCAACAGACTGTGAGGGATCATCATTGGAAGACTGAGTTTCATCCTCCTGTCCTGATGAATCCTTTATATTCTCTTCCTGTAGAAGAATAAATTCAATTTCTTTAAGATTAAAAAAAAAAAAACTGTTGGAGATGAAAGGCTATATAATGTTTACATTTCTAAATACAACTAGAAGATGAAAATGAATTACTAAATGTAACACGGTATTCTGGGTTGGCTCCTGAACAGGAAAAGTACCTTAGTAGAAAAACTAGTAAAATGTGCTCTATATATATTAGTTAATAGTACTGTACCAGTGCTGATTTCTTAGTTTTGATAACTATACCATGGTTACATAAGATGTTAACATTAGGAGAATTTGGGTGAAAAATATACAGAAACTTTTCATACCATCTTTAAACCTCTTCTATTAATCTAACACTTCAAAATAAAGTAAAAATAAGTATAGAACTGCCAATTAGCCTTTACTATTTAAAGGCAGCTATTATTTTTTAAATGCTGGCATAAATTATTTAGAATAAGCTCTGGGGAAAAAAAAAAAAAGAAATCTTGAATGATAACAGACCTAACTATTACCTCTCAAGAGTGGATTTCCAACTTTTTTAATATTACGTATTTCCCTAAGATGTTAATTTTTAACATTTAAAGGTATTACTATCAGAAATAGTAAAGATTATAAAAGTCATCAAAATGAATGTATTAAGAAACATTCATTTAACTTCAACAGACTCTTAAACACACGTCTGTGAACTTACTTTATTTTCCCCACTACAACCACTATTGTCGTCATTCTCAGCATCCTCCTCCTCATCACCTTCCTCCTCCTCCTCTTCCTCCTCTTCATCATCTTCTTCAGGCAGTCGAACAGCATTGTTATAACCATAAAGGCTGAGCAGTTCATGAATTGGCATGTCACCTTCCTAAATAAACCAAAATACAGGTTAATTTCTGAATCAGTGAAATTTCAAATTCCTAAAGTATAATTTGTATGTAGAGTATATATTTTATAAAGAAAATACTCTAAGAACCACAAGAATTCTCAAATCATAAAAAGTTAAACTGAAAATATTACTAAGACTAAGGAATATCCTAGTCTTTTAAGTATTTATAAAACTAACCAACTCTTATTACTAACAACAACATCTTTTAGATATGTTTAAAAAGTGACATTGGTCTGAAACTATTATTTTTTGAATCAACTTAGTATATGTACACTGACAATTAGTTAACACTATACGTGGATGTCTACACTTAATAAGAGTATCATACTTAACCTAGGGATAGAAAAATAGAATAATTAGAGAACAGACCATAAGTTAACAAACTCAGGAAAGGAGATGAAATTCACAGCCCAGACCAAACACATTAAATGAAAAACAGTGATATACAAGAGTGATGTAAGATTACAGTAGGAATACGTTCTTTTTATGGTTATCTCCACTTACATATAAAACCATCTCAGGCAATCCTCACTATCTATTAATATCATACAGAATATATTACTGCCATTTCATAAATGAGGAAATAAAGGGTGACAGATTGAGCAATTTCTTCAAGAATCATACAAGTTATAAGCAGTAGAGTCAGATTTAAACAGTCTAACTCCAAAAGACCACACTCTTTTCAGTATACCATGGTGCCTCGGCCACAGACCTCTTTCAGGACCTCCAAAATACACCTTTTGTTGATGAAATGAAGAAATATCCACATGCAGTGAAATGAAAGCAGGTCCCTCTAGAAGGTACTATCATCAGTAAACAAGTGATGTAAGTTATAGGGAAACACAACAGAATTCTGTATATAGAGAAAATTTAACCTAAATCCTCTGAATATATACACATATACTGTGAAGCCAAGTCAGAGGAGAGTCACTTTATAAGCTAGGAAAATGATAATTATAAAATAAAACAGGTTTACTATTTCTCCGGCAGTCTGATTTATTCACAGTCAGTCTGGCTCACGTGTGAACTACGCCACTATAGCCCAGAAGCACAAATCAGACTGGATAGTACAACCTGACAGGAACTCAGATCGTAAAGTTAACCTGTCACTCGGAATCCATGCACAAGAATCAATCTAAGGACTGTAATTTGAAAGGATTTTCTTTTAGAAAGAAACAGGAAAAAAATACCATTTACACTTCCATTTCACATTGTAAATGACCTTTCTGGTTATAAATCAGTTTATAAATCTATTTCTGAAAAGGAAATCAATTTCTAGAGCCTTAATAATTCGCAGAAGCTACACTCTGAAACATGGTAACCGTATTAGGCAAGGGATTGCCACTCCCGCTGAATGACCAGCTGGCATACTTAACTGACAGTTCTTAAGCACAACACAAATAGCAGTTCAAGTATTCAAGGACCTGGTCCATACACCAAGGCCATACGTAGTACAAGACACTGATATTTGGAAATTAAAAGGAGTCAGTACTTAAGAACTAAAACAGAACTTCACACTCCATGTACAATGTGAAATAGAAGTAGAATGACACTTTCTATTTCTCTAAGACAATCTTTTTAAGATAGAAGAAGAGAAAGATACAGAAAAGGTTACTTTTATACACAAGAAAAACAAACAGCAGCCTTAAGTGTCCTCTATGGGCCAGGCCTTTAATTTTACTGTCTCTTTCTCTTCTTAATCACGAAAGCAGAGTCAAAACATTACACAATCTCTTGGCCGGGCATAGTGGCTCACTCCTATAATTCTAGCACTCTGGAAGACTGAGGCAGGAGGATCCCCTTGAACTCAACCTGAGCAAGAGGAAGACCCCATTTCTACCATAAAATAGAAGAAATTAGCCAGGCATTGTGGTGGGTGCTTGTAGTCCCAGCTGCTTGAGAGGCTGAGGTAGGAAGATCACTGGAGCCCAGGAGTTTGAGTTTGCTGTAAGCTAGGCTGAGGCCACGGCACTCTAGCCGGGGCAACAGAGTGAGATTTTCTGCCTCAAAAAAAAAAAAAAAAAATTTACACCATCTTGTTAGATCTTTAAAAGTAACAGATGGAAGTGTTTGTTAATTTTATTTGCAAATAAGGAGACTACGCAGAAAAAACATCATACGCTGATACAGATATTAGCATTCCTAGATTGCCTAATTCCAGCTCATATCATGTTCCTTAAGCTCACATCCTGCCTCCCAAATCAGAATTGGGTTTAGCCCATGCAGTCACCACAGTGAATAAGAGCCACTGATGGCCCTAGGATGGATAAGGGCCCAAACAGAAAAAACACCTTGGCAACACAGTTTACAACAGAAATTTACATAGGCCTTAGGAACTCATTTTCTTATTCCATATGTATATTACCTTCAAAACTATTCTAATACATGTGGATACCACCTCTAGTTTTCACAGTTGTGCTGCAGGTACTGAGAGGCTGCCCAGCTGATTTAAGTGCAGCTTTCCACATTGAAGGTGCCTGCCAGCAGCACCTGGTTCACTCTAAAAGAAGTGACAGACCATCAGCCAAAGGAATGCCCTTGGTGCGCTATCAGTGGTCTGTCTTGTTCAAGGCCATAGAATCTCCTAGAAGGCTTATTACAACAGGCTGCTGGGCCTCACCCAGAGTTTCTGACCTAGTAGGTCTTAAATGAGGCCTAACAATCTGCCTCTTTTAAAAGTCCCAGGTGACACCGATGCTGCTAGTACAGGACCACTTGGACAAACACTAATCACATGAGTCCAGGGTAAGAGACCTGCAAAGTAGCCTGTCCAGTGGAAGGTAGTAGAGCTTGAATATATCTCTAAGAAAGCTTATCATATCACATCCAGCTCAATTATGTGTCAAAAAGATAGATGGGACACCAGCAGCATGGAAAGGATTTTTTTTAGCAATTGTCAACTTTTTTTTTTTAATTGTTTGGGATTCATTGAGGGCACAAAGAATTAGGTTACACTGATTGCATTTGTCAGATAAAGTCCCTCTTACAATTGTGTGCCGTCCCCAAGAGGTGTGCCAGACACCGTGACCCACATCCCTCCTTCTTCCCCTCTCATTCCCCTTCCCCCCTCGTATTAGCCAATCTATTGCCTTCATATTAGAATTGAGTACATGGGATTCTTGCTTCTCCATTCTTGTGATACTTTACTAAGAATGTGTTTCCACTTCCATTCATGTTAATACCAAAGATGTAAAGTCTCCATCTTTGTTACTGGCTGAATGCTATTCCATGGTGTACATAAACCACAGCTTGTTTACTCCATTCCTGGGTTGGTGGGCATTTAGGCTGTTTCCACTTTTTGGTTATTGTAAATGGAGCTGCAATAAATAGTCTACTGCAAACGTCCTTATAATAAAAGGACTTTTTTTCTTCTGAGTAGATTCCCAGTAATGGGACTGCAGCATCAAATGGGAGGTCTAGCTTGAGTTCTCTGAGGAGCCTCCATACTTCCTTCCAAAAAGGTTATCAGGTCACAGACCCACCAAGAGTGTAAAAGTGTTCCCTTCTCTCCACATCCAGGTCAGCATCTGTGGCTTTGAGACATTGTGATGTGGGCCCTTCTCACTGGGGTTAGGTGGTATCTCAGGGTCGTTTTGATTTGCATTTCCCTGATGATTGGGGATGATGAGTATTTTTTCATATTTGTTAGCCATCTACCTGTCTTCTTTAGGGAAGGTTCTATTCATCTCTTGCCAAGTAATATATAGGATTGTTGGGTCTTTTTTTGTTGATTAACCTCTCTAGATATCCTAGTTATCAAGCTTTTGTCCAATTCATAATATACAAATATTTTCCCCATTCTGAAGGTTGTCTGTTTGCTTTTGTTGCTGTTTCCTTAGCTGTACAGAAGCTTTTCAGTTTAATTAAGTCCCATTTGTTTATTTTTCTTATAACTGTCATGGAAGTTGTCTTCATAAAATCTTTCCCCATGCTGGTATCTTCAAGTGTTTTCCTCACACTTCCTTTGAGGCTTTTTATTGTTTCATGCAGTATTAAATCTTTTATCCATCTTGAATCAATTTGTGTAAAGTGGTGAGAGGTATGGGTCCAGTTTCAGTTTCTTACATGTGGTTAATCCAGTTCTCCCAGCACATTTATTGAATTTTTTTCCCACACTGTATGTTCTTGTTTGGTTTATCAAAGATCAGATGGCTGTAAGAAGTCAGTTTCATCTCATGGTTTTCTATTCAGTTATAAATGTCAATGTCTCTATTTTTATGCCAATATCATGTTGTTTTGATCAGTGTGGCCTTGTAGCATAGCTGAAAAAGTCTGGTAGGATAAGACCCCCGGCTTTGTTTTTATTACTATAAACTGGTATTTTAATGGGGATTGCACTGAATCTGTAGATTGCTTTGGGTAGTTTAGACATTTTCACAATGTTGATTCTTCCCAACCATGAGCATGGTTTCTTTCATTTGTTTATATGTCCTGCTATTTCTTTTCTTGGGGTTTCACAATTTTCTTTATAGAGGTCCTTCACCTCTTTTGTTATGTATATTCCTAAGCATTTCATTTTTTTTAAGCTACTGTGAAAAGGGAACTGTGTCCTTGATTAGCTTCTCATCTTGGCTATTATTGGCATATATAAAGGCTACCGATTTGTGGACACTGATTTTATATCCTGACACATTACTGTATTTTTTGATCACTTCCAGGAGTCTTGTGGTGGAGCTTTTGGGGTTCTTTAAGTATAAGATCATCTTCCGGGTGAAGAGGGAGAGTTTGACCTCCTGTGAACTCATTTGAATGCCCTTGCCTGATTGTATTGGCTAGAACTTCCAAGACTATGTTAAATAGTAGGGCTGACAAAGGACAACCTTGTCTGGTTCCAGTTCTAAGTGAAAAAGCTTTCAGTTTTACTCCATTCAGTATAATATTAGCTGTGGGTTTGTCATAGATGACTGCAATTCGATTAAGAAATGTGCCACTCATCCCTAAATTCTTAAGTATTCTAATTAGAAAAGGAAGTTGAATTTTATCAAGTTTTTTTTCTGCATCTATTGAGGATCCTATGGTCTTTGTTTTTGTTTCTGTTGATGTGGTGAATTATGTTTATAGTCTTGTGTATTTTAAACCAGCCTTGCATCCCTGGGATGATTGTCATGAATGATTCTATTTTTTTTGAGACAGAGTCTCACTATGTCACCCTCAGTAGAGTACTGTAGTGTCACAGCTCACAGCAACCTCAAATTCCTGGGCTTAAGCAATTCACTTGCCTCAGCCTCCCAAGTGGCTGGGACTATAGGCGCCCACCACAATGCCCAGCTATTTCTGTTGTTGTCATTGTTGTTTAGCCAGCCTGGGTTTACGTGGCTGGCACCCTAACCACACTGAGCTAGGAATGTGTAGCTATAATCCACTGGCTAGAATTTTATTGAGATTTGCTGCATCTATATTCATAAGTGAAATTAGTCTGAAATTCTCCTTTATAGTTAGGTTATTTACTCAGTTCTGTTATCAGGGTGATGTTTGCTTCGTAGTACATGTTGGGAAAGATTACTTCTCAACTTTTAGGAAAAATTTCTGTAGTATGGGTATAAGCACTTCTTTGAAAGGTTGATAGAATTCTAGTGCGAAGCCATCTGAACAGGGCTTTTTTGTTGTTGAGAGATTTTCTACTGTTTCTTTGATCTCAGTTCTTAAAATCGGTCTCTTCAAGGTATCTATTTCCTCTTGATTAGGGAGAAGGTATGATTCCAGGCATAGATCCATTTCCTCCACACTGTCAAATTTCTGGGCATAGAGTTTCTAGGTAGTATTCAGAGATGATCTCCTGTATCTCTGAGGCATCTGTTATTTCCCCTTTAAGATTTATTAGAGATTTTACTTTTCTGCTTCTAGTTAATATGTCAAAGGTTTATCAATTTTGTTTAATTTAAAAACCAACATTTTATTTTGTTAATTATCTGAATGAATCTTTGTTTTCAATTTCATTAATCTCTGATTTAATTTTCATTATTTGTTTTTTTTGCTGGGTTTGGGATTAGATTGTTCTTTTTCCCATTCCATAAGATGGGTTCATGAGTTTGTTGATGCACTCTCTTTCTGTTTTTCAAATATAGTCATCTAATGCAATAAATTTCCCTCTTAAGACTGCTTTTGCTGTAGCCCACAGGCTTTGGTAACTTGTGTCTTCACTGCTGTTATGTTTGAGGAAATTAACAATTTCCCCTTTTCTCTTCCTGAACCCAACTATCATTCAGCATAATATTGTTTAATTTCCACGTCTTTGTGTGGGGATAAATTTTTTTGGTGTTGAGTTCTACCTTTATTGGCTTACGGTCTGAAAAGATACAAAAATAATTTCTATTCTTTTAATTTTGCTCAGGTTTGATTTGTATCCTAGGATGTGGTCAGTTTTGGAGTTCGTACTATGGGCTGACAAGACAAATGCAGACTCCTTAGCTTGGGGATGGTATGTTCTGTATGTGTCTACTGATCCCTTTTGTTCTAGGGTCACATTAACATCCTTTGTATCTTTGTTTAGTTTCTGTTGAGCAGATCTGTCCTGTTCCGTCAGAGGGGTGTTAAAAGTCCCTGGCTATTAAGGTGTTATGGGATATCATACTGCTCAGACCCATCAAGTTCTGCTTCATAAATCTGGGAACATTGAAGTTGAGTACCTAAATATTTAAAATTGAAATGTCTTCTTCTAGTATTGTTCCTTTGACCAGTATGAAGGGTCCATGATTATCTTTCTTAACTTTAGTTGCTTTAAATCTGCTTATATCTGCAAACAAGATCACAATCCCTCCTTTCTTCTGATTTCCATTTGCTTCAAATAATTGTTTTCTATCCCTTCACCTTGAGTCTTGAATGTCCTTCAAGTCTAGGTGTATCTCCTGGAGACAGCATACGGATGGCTTGGGCTGTTTTATCCGATCAGCCAGCCTGTGTCTCTTCAATGATAAATTCAGTCCATTGACATTTATTGAGGGAATTGAGTATATTGAGTTCTATTCATCTTATTTTGTGAAAGTCCGTTATGTGGCTTTATCCTTTGCACCACTGGGGTGGTCAGTGTTACAAATAGGTCTAAATATTTCCTGTAGAGTTGGTCTTGTGGCAAATTTCCTCAGTGCTTATGTATCTGCAAAAGATTTGATTTCTCCATTAATTTTGAAGCTTAGTTTAGGAGGATACAAAATTTGGGGCTGAATTTTGTTTAGTTTAAGAATGTTGAAGGTGGATGACCATGCTCTTCTGGCTTTGAAGGTTTCAACAGAAAAGTCTTTTGTCATCCAAATGGCTAAGCCTCTGTAGATTAGGTGGCCCTTACTCCTGGCTGCTCGCAGAATTTTTTCTTTCATCTTAATTTTTGACAGGTTCATTACAATGTGCCTTGGAGAGCTCTGAGCTGAGATGAATGGGTTCAATATCCATCGGAAGGGAGTGTGTCAGGGCCTTTAATAAAACCTGGTAAGTTTTCAATTATGATGGTCCCCAGTAGGACTTCCATTCCTTTGGGACAATCTTCTTCCCCTTCAGGAATCCCTATTATTAGTATGTTTGAATGCTTCATGGAATCTCGTAGTTCTCTACATGCCTGTTCTGCTTTCTCTCTCTTCTTTTCTGCCTCTTTAACCACCTGGGTTAACTTGTTAACTACTTGAAAATTTATCCTCTAGCTCTGAGGTTTTCTTCCCCATGGTCTAATCTATTTTTGATACTTTCTCCTGCATCTTCACATTCCCTGACTGTCTCCTTCATTTCTTTAGGCTCCACTGTTGCCTTTCCACATTCTACATATCTTTCTTCTAACTTTCAGTTCTATCTTCCCATTTTCTCATCTATTTCTTTTACTGTCTTTATCATCTACATTTTAAATTCCCTTTCTGTCAAGGCCACTAATTCTTTACAGGCTGAGTCTTCTGCAGTGGCTGCTTCATGGTGAGGAGTTACTGTGTACTGTTTTTTCATGTTACCTTAATTTTTCTGTTGGTTCCTCCTCATGTGTTCTTTTACCTGTTCACCTCCTTGTCCTCCTCCCATTTCCTTCTCACTGCCTCCTGTTTCAGAAGTCCTTGCTCTTGATGACAGTATGTTGCAGAATGTCCCTAGGACACCAGTGATGCTGAGGTTTTCTTTAGGAGAGGGAGGACACAGCCAGCAACCTCTATGGTACTTATTCTAAACTTAGTTACCTTTGGTGATCGCCTGATTATTTCCTCAGCATTCAGACCCTGCTGGGTTGGAATCTTAAAACTCTCCAGAATCCTTCAGGGGCAGGTCTCACAGTGCTCTGGCTCCAGTTCCCATGGGGTGTGCAGGAGTCCCTCAGCCTGTCCTGAGAGTGGAGTTCTGATTCCAACATGCGGAATTAAGACAGCCCTGCTAAGACCTTTCCACAATGGCAGCCACCTGGCTGCCGAGACCTCAGTGTGACTGCCTCACCAGCCACCAAACCTATGGCAAATCCACTCCAACTGGCATTCCAATCTGGCTGTAGTATACTGTTTGAGCCCACCCACTCTTCCAAGCTTTCTACTCAACACACAGCTTCCCTCAGGTACTGAAAACTCTGGAAAAGGTCTCTTCCCACCCCAGACCTCTGTGGGGGGCAGCTGGTAGCAATCATTTGCCTAATTCATCAGATTTCCACATTATATCCAGCTAACCACCCTCCTCACTGTGCTCCCTGAGCTATGACTCTGGAGAAGGTCCCCGTGCCAGTTACGGCCGGGTTCTCTCTTTTTCCTCAGCATTCCAGGAGAGCTCAGCTAAATGACCCTTCTGGCCTAGCATCTTACTCCACCTCCCCCACACCCGAAAAGGGTTTTTTTTTTAAAGCCACTATCAAGAAGGTAGAGTATCTGATATCTACAATTAGATCAAGATTTTTCCCTATTGTATACATGAATGAGAAGTGTTACTCAATTTATAAAAATTCACTTCTCAAAGAAAAACTCAGAAACAGAGAACAGAGAGACTCAAAAGAGGTCTCATCATAGTGCCTCTAGAGGAGATATGTAAATTGAGATGACAACACAACAGGCACACCTGGGGAAAAGCCACTCAGGTTAGAGGACATGATGAACGTACAGGGACAATCTGGTTACTCTGATTAGAGCAGACACACCATCTGTAGTAACTAAACCCCCAGCATTTTAGAAGGCCTCTGATCACTGACAGATCAGTTATAAATTACTGCCAGTTGGTATGGGTACTTTTACCTACTTTCTCTAGTTTTACCTCATTTCTAAAGAGACATGCTATACAGATACTTTAGCGTTAACTTAAGGGCAGCTTTGAACAGTTACTGACACTATGGGGGGGCCCAGGGGAAATCACACACACAATCACATGGTTCAGCAGGAACTCAGGCAGCGAGAAGTTCTGCCTGCCGAGGAGACTGAGCAAGGCAGGAATCCACTGTCATCACTCGCTATACATTTACCTGAGTACGACCAGAAAATTAACAAAGTTAGTGGCTGTGGAAAAGAAACCAGTGAGATGTTAGCAGGGGTTAGGAGCAACAGATGTCCCAGCGATGGTGAATCCCTGGTGCAGTGAATTCCTTGGACCCAGACCAACATTCATACAGCTCTTATTTTTAGATGGGTTCTAACATGTGTAAACAAAATGCTCTAAATGCTTAATATTATTAGGGATCAAACTCACAACCTGCCACCCAGTATCAAGCTAGTAAGCAGCAAGGAAACAATCATTATCACGAAAAATACAAGTCAGAGCTTGACAGCAGCAGTATCAGCCCATCTTGTGGGCACAGCACAAGATGACAGAAACACAGAAATGGGCACACGCTGCTACAGAGGCCTTCCCGTGAAGACCCTGCGGCAGAGACTAAGCCACAGGTACAACAGAAACCAGAATCTACTTTGCTGAAAGTCCTGTTTCAAACTGAAGTAGCATATGGTGTTCCTACTCTGTGCTGTGACTGAGCAGCTCAGAAAGTACCAGCCACTGTTAACTGGCTCCCCAACCCCTCCTACTCTCTTCCTCTTCTGCACTCATTTTCTCCCAGAAATGTCCCGTCCTCCATTCGAAGCATCTATTCTGACTGAAAGCTCCCTTCCTGGACCATCATTCCTGACACAACTAGAATCAGTGCATTCCCTGGCCGTAAGTTTGGAACAGGCATGTGACCCAAGCCTGCCCTATCAACAGCAGCTGGAGAGAAACACAGAATATCCCAAGCAGTAAACTTGGAACCAAGGAATTAACAGCATTGTGTGAAAAAAGATGGTCTGTGAAAAGCCAGCCAGCCACATTGAAAAGTAGAGATGGAGAAAATGCATTCTGGTGGTACCTGAGTCCGAGGACTGGATACTCCTCCTTTAATAAAGGTCCAGGAGCCTTCACTTTGTCTAAGCTTTTCTGATGGGTTTCTGTCTTCACACCCCCAAATTTCTGATGCTATAAACAGTAATGATATCCATAAAGCAAATACTCTGTACTTTCCCTCTATAAAAGGACTAAGGGATGAATAAAACTTGGTCAACAATACCTTACTATACTAGGGGCTGCCAGTCACCTGTTCTCTCACTGGCTTATGTTATCAAAAGTGTCCATTCTACCAGGCAGTAAGGTGCTTCCTTCAACTTAAATTGATGTATCAAAGTAAGGTGGCACAGTGTTTTATTCCAATTCATTTAAAAGTATAGAAATATGGGTACATAAAGAGAAAATTATGAGTCTAGTTGTGAATTTTCATATTTGTAGAGCACAGACCTCTTTCAGAATCTTACATATGATACAACTACTAAGTTCTAAGTGAGTGCTTAATCATGTACCAGATGTTAGCTAAATGCTTGAAAGTTATTATCCTTGTAGTAACCACCAAGGATTAACAATGTTAAGTCATGTATCAAGTCACCAGCTGAACTGGGGCTGGGGAGCTAGGTGCGTTCTGACTCGCCACACCACTGGCCCTTCCTGCCCTTCCCACACGCGTGCACACACCACCTGCTGCCTTCCTGAAACCTAACCTGAGGCTAAGTGTGCAACACTCACTGCAGCGTGTGGTGAGGGGCACTGGGCTGACAGTCTGAGGACTAAGGGAAGGGCACAGCACAAGATGACAGAAACACAGAACGGGCACACGCTGCTGCAGAGGCCGTCACGTCCTCACATCAGAGGGCTGCTGATGAGTGTGACAGCACATGCCATGTGGTAGACGTATACAGTGCTCCTCCTACACCCACTGTACCAAAACGGACTGACCAACAAATGCTAATGAAGAGGACAGACAAAAGAAAAGAGGCTGATTTCTAGGCAGGAAGGCCTATGGGACCACATCCAGATTGGACTAGAGAGCTGGTTCCTAAGGTAACCAACTTCTTGGGGCTGAGGTTGAGTAGAAGATAAATGATGAAAGAACAGGGGAGTGAACACTTCACATTGTGTGTACACTTCAGAAAGATCTGTCTTTCACTTTTTAATCTTAATTCTCTGGATGGAATATGCCTAGCACTTTAAGGTCTATAGTAACTACTGACACTGATATGATGTGACTTTTCTAAAATATATTTAAATACATAGTGACATTATGATCCCAGCTAGGCATAATGGCTCACCGCTGTAATCTTAGCATTGTGGTACACTGAGGCAAGAGGATGGCTTGAGGCCAAGATTTTGAAGCCAGCCTGGCCAATACAGCAAGACCCTATCTCCACAAAAACATTTAAAAAACCAGCCTAGTATGGTGGCAGGCAACTGAAAGCCTAGCTATTCAATCAGCTGGGTAGGAGGACCGCCTGAGCTCAGAAGCATTTGAGCCACTGCCACTGCACTCCAACCTGGGAGGCAAAGCAAGATCCCATCTATTTTAAATAAAAACAAAAAGATATTATGATACTGACCTATATTCTCCCAAATGGACTGCTATAACTGCGCCCCTTCTGAGTCTCTCAGTTTCAAGAGTGCATGTGCAAAACAGAGTTCAATTCAATGCTGCTGGTTCTAGCAGACAGAAGTCGGTTTACTGTGGGAATGGTGGACACCCTTTCTAAGATCACTACTATCAATTCTAACATACACATCCAATTCTAGTAGAGCATTTAACTGCCAAATTTACACAATTAAAATACATTTCACATTAACAAGATAAATACATTCAAATGTAACAACATAAACCAAAGCTTTTACCGTTTCCACTGAAGATTTTAAAATTCAAATTGAATAAACTATAAACCACATACCATGTAGTTATTAGTTGCTCCTAAATGAATCAACTGTCACAGTTTTATCATAATTAACATCAAAAAAACATTTCATACAACCAAAAGGCCAGGTGAAAAACCCATTATCAAATCTTGACATGACAGCAAGCCAGTAATCAACATGACAAAATCTTGCTCACTATTTTAACAAAAGCAAAATGCAGTTTGGTTTGGTTTATACCTAAAGAGTTTTTAAGTACAGTAAACTCAATACATGGGCCCTGAGCTAGCTCAGCTTCAAGTTACAGATAACAACATTTGTGATTATGTGCTTCTTAAATCTAAGCTTCAGCTGTTTCTGGGAGAAGTCAGAGAAGAATCTGAGAAGGTATAGACTCATTGAAAGGACAATAAAGGATTGGTTCCATTGTCTTTTTCTTCCTTTCTCTAGTCTCCATAAATAACTTTATTTTAATTACCATTTCCTAAGGAAGCAAATTCAAAAGCAAATTGGGGGGCCTATTAGATACTGGGCAAGGAGATGGAAAAAAACAGAAACAGAAAAAGGCAATGATGTGCTTGAAGCTTTAGTAAAACCTATATTGCACACTTATTAAATGTAACACCCCATTTTCTGAAACAGAAGAAAACACCCATCACTCTACCTCAGAACCTATCACAAAGTAACTTATTTCCTCTTGCATTTAATATAGAATGTGATAATATGGAAAATATAAGATTTTCCTCCTTTTCCTTTTATCCCAAGAACAGGTTACTCAGAAAGAGAAAATATATTGGAAGTGACAGAAATTTCTGTGAATATAAACAGCTAACTGAAAGTAACTGCCCTCTCACTTTACAAATATACGAAGTGACTGTGATTAACTATCAAATCAATTTTTTCCCTTGATACTCATCTAAATTCCAAGTCATCCAATCAAATTACCCTTGTCTTTTGAATAGCTTCCCAGCCTCTTATTTTTAAAAAAGAACAGCCTGACTCCCAAGATCTGTGTGCTTTTTAATTCATTCTTAAAAAGATTTTGTGATAATCTATATATGCCTTTCCCATTAACAGAAAGTCTGTCCTTTGGATTGAAATAATAAAATATTAGACTGCTTAGGAACTGTGGCTTAAGCCAACTCTAATCACTAAATGATGCAAAATGAGACCACCTGACCAGATCAGAACAGACTGCAGCAGGGCTGACCACCTCTCCAGTCTTCAAATGGACACTTCAAAAAGTTCCAAACTAAATTTCTGATACAAATCTGTTTTTATTACAAGAAAAGTATAAATATTCATTTTCCATGATACTGTATTATTAAATATCCTTAAAAGCTGACACTGTATCTTATTTCTTATATTCTTATTGTGAAGTGCAGTAGATCATATGCATAATAGATTTTATTAGCACATACTGGATTAGTTTATCCATTTCCTTCATTTAATAGTTTTAAGTGACCACTCTTTCTAGGTACTATGAAATATTATAGTGAATAAAATAGTCATAGTCCCCTCCGCCATGAACTGACAGAAGACACAGATAATAAAAAAATTTATAAGTTGTGTTAAGTATAAAGAAACCATTTAAGAGGACACAGTGGTTTAAAAAGCTAATCACAGAGCAGAAAAAGCCATTCTGAGGAGCCAGTAACAAACCCAAAGGGAGCAGCCTTGGGAAAGGCAGACCAGAGAGCCAGAGCCAGCCGACAAGCTGTGAGGCAGGAATAAACTGGCTGAAGAACAAAAGCGCCGGTAGGCCCAGGTGCAGTGGCTCACACCTGTAATCCAGCACTATGGGAAGCAGAGGTGGGTGGACTGCCTGAGCTCATCAGTATGTGACCAGCCTGAGCAAGAGTGAGACCTCATCTCTAAAAATAGCCAGGTGTTGTGGCAACCTGTGGTCCCAGCTACTTGTTGTGAGCTGTGACACTATGACACTCTACCAAGAGTGACAAAGTGAGACTCTGTCTCAAAAAAATAAATAAATAAATTTTAAAAAGCAGCACAGATGAAATAGCCAGCGTGGCCACTATCAAGCAAGTGGCCATGCTGGCCAGGATCAGGAGTCTAGATTTTCTTTGGCATTAACAGGAAGCCAAGATGTTAATAAAAACTGATCTGTATTTTGAAAAGCTCATCATGGCCGCTGGGTAGAAGTATCAGGAGAAAGGAGGAAACTGAGAAAGCAGTTAGGAAACTACTATAGTCATTCTGGGCAGAGACAGAACAAAAAGATACATTTTGTGGATAGAAATGATAAGCTTATTTAGGAATTGGGCAATGGGAGTGAAATAAGATGACTCCATGGTTTCTGACTTAGGCAAAAGGGTAAACAGTCCAGCTGTTTTTTACCGACAGAAAGGGCAGGGAAGGAACAAGTTGAGAGAGAACAACAGTAAATAGTTCTGTTTTGAGAATTTAAATTGTAGAGATATCTGTTGAGATTATCTGCAAAGAGATATCAAGGCAGATAAAACGAGAGATAGGAAGTAAGACAATGCTAGAAATGCAAACTAAGGAACACTGAGCAGGTCAGACACCAGAAGGGATCAGCTCACACAGCTCAGTCTAACTTCCAAACGTGGTGCCCACGCAAGGCCGACCTGCCTAACAATGATGTGGATTTGAACCCCCCGCCCCAGACTGGGTCAGTATGCCCGCAGCGAGGCATAAGAATCTATTTTTTATAGTAAGTGCATGGGTAATTTTAACACAGGTGGCCTTCATACTACCTTCTGAGAAGCACCGATCTGGACAGAGGAGATAGGAGAGAAGAAAAGAAGGGCAGAAAGAGGACTGGGGGTGCCGCCTTGAAACCTCTGGCACAGAAGGAGCTGGTGAAGGGCCCTGAACAGGGAACCTGGACTCGGGGGGCTCTAGAATTCAAGTAAGCAAAAGCTGTGGTAAATTACACTGAGCATGACTGAGACAAAAGTAAGGTGGCAGGAGAGAGAACGGGACAACGGGCATAACTGTGAGAGCCACTGCCTTCTTGACAGGAAGGGCAAAGACAGCTGAGAGCACTTTATGTCGTTAATGGAAAATGAGGAAAATGGTAACAACCCGAGGCACTGTTGTTTGCCTCTGAAGGGGAGTGAACACAAGGTGCAGAAGTTGGGTAGAATCCATTTTTGACCCAGATGTTTGGGTGTTTTACCAAAGTTACTATCTGAATTCTATTACTGAACAGCATAATTTTTTAAATGCCTTTCAATTCAAACTTTAAACATGCCACCTATGACCACACAGAACTTTTCAGTATGGACTATATATACAACTTTCCCACAAAAACAGAGATCCAAAATTTCAAATGTTTCCTCTCTTCACAAAAAAAGTACAACCACTTCATCCTCTGGCTCTTAATGTTATTTACCCTTGCAAGATCCTCTATTTCAGAACTGAAGTTTGTTTCTCCTTCCATCATTTCTTCCTCTTCTAATGTTCGTTCATCATCAAAATCATGAACCAGCATGTCAGCTGATGGGTCAAATTCATGGTCATCTGATGTTGCTGAACCCCCTGGTAAAGAATATTTCAACAAGTTTGGTAAACCGGATCAGTGTGTCTCATCAGTATTTATTCAGTGTATATGCTGCATTTATTTGGAGCTGGACAGAAGTCAAAACTACCAGGAAAAAGCTACGCACAGTGAGTATCATTTATCGTCTTTAAAAATTCTTGACCTTGCTCGTCGCCACTAAAAAACCTCTTCTAAAGGGTTATTTTTTGTCCTGTCTTACCCCTAAATATTCACAGTTCATATGTAAAACTAAGAGAAAAAAAGTTTATAAAAAGTATGTTGGTTGGGTCTGGTGGACTCACACTTGTAACTCTAGCACTTTGGGAAGCTGAAGCAGGAGGATTGCTCAAGGCCAGGAGTTTGAGACTACCCTGGACAAGAGCAAGGGTAGCATTGCCACCAAAAAAAACACAAAAAAGCAAAAAACCTTAGCCAAGAGTGATGGTGTATGCCTGTCGGCCCAGTTAGTAGGGAGGCTGAGACACGACAATTGTCTGAGCCTAGTAGATGATGGCTGCAGCAGCTATGACGATGCCACTGTACCTAGCTCAGGCACAGACTGAAATCCTAGCTCCAAAAAACAATAACAAAAAGTGCACTGTAATTTTGTAAACATGAAATTAGAATGACCTTTTTGTGTGGGAAAAAATTCACAATTCTTAGCTATTTAATTAACAGACACAGTGAGTATGAATCCCTTTGACCTCTGGGGGGGAAAAAAGTCGGTCCTTCATATCCATGGATTCTGCGTTCAACCAATCACCATCCAAAATATTTTTAAAACATGCATGTGTTCTGAACACAATACATTTTTCCTTGTCATTTCCCTGAACAGTACAGTAAAACATCTACTTAGTGTTACATTGTATCAGTTATTGTAAGTAATCTAGAGGTGACTGAGAGTACAGCCGATGTGCACGATGTGCACGGGTTATAGGCAGATACTGCACCATCTGTATCAAGGACTTGAGCGTCCACGATTCTGGTCTCAGCGGGAGGCCCACAGGTACCAAGGGATGACTGACTCAGCCATCTGAACGTGGTCTAGGGAGAATGCAGCTGCACTCAAATACTATCGTTCCATTAAAACTTCCTTAAAAATACTTTTAATACTTGATTAGCTGTTCACAACTTAAGTTGATTTTGATCTGAAATAACTCGAGTATAACAGCAAAATTTATTAAAATTGCATACTGAACTCTTATTAAAATACACGAAAATAATCTAATAGGCAAATGATATATAAGCTAATCTATTTTTAGTCTGGTGGTTAGGGAATACTGCTGGACTCAATAGTGTCAAACTTTGTAGTAGCAGATTGCAAAGGGCGGGCTTCTATAAATATCCCCACACTGACTAACCAATCCTAGAGTTAAATTTGCAAAAGCATTATTTACTAATAAACACATGATTTCCTGATCACTAAAAAATTAATTAGGGTTTTTATCAGTTTAAACTGTTGAAGGCTACAGGTTACTAGATGAACCTATCTCTTTACTTCACTCCAACAAAAGAACTAACTAGCAAAACAAAGAGACACAGGGGCTGACTTCTTGAAAACCCCACAGTCACCAAAAAAGGGCTACCCAAGGTTTGGGTTCTTCTGTCACTTCCCACAACTTTTAGAATAACAACCGTTTTTTGAGTGTTTATTATGTGCCAGATAGTATGCTAAAGCACTTCACATACCTTAACTAATATTCAAACAATACTATAAAGTAGATATTATCATCCCGTTTAAAGAGAGAAAACAAACAAACCAAAAAAACAAGACTCGTGGCTTAGAGTTCAAGTAGCATGTCTAAGTTCACAGAGCCAGGACATGGCAAAGATGGACTGGGAATCCTGGGTATGCCAGGCCAGCAGCTGTGCTCACTGCACTCCACACTCCGGGACTCATCTGAGTGTCCTGCCTCAAAGAATCCCAAAGGGACGCCTACGTTCACTAAAGGAGTGAACTGCAAGCCAGGATATATGGTAAAGTGCTTAGAAGTCACTGTGCCCTCTGAAAAGAAAATACTAATGTTAAATATGAAATAATTACATACATAATTATCTACCAAATCAGATACCAACTTATCCCAAATTATGGTAAAAATGAACCATTAACATTTATCAATGTTTTAGAATTATTTACAAAGTAAAAATATAACTTCAGTAGAACATCTTAGTACTGCTTGAGGGAATGGATGCAAGAAATCCACAGGAGCACAATTTTTACAATTCTTTTTTTTTTTTGTATGTGCTTGGAATTTTCAGTAATGAAGTCACAGAAGCACAATTTGAAACCACTGATTTAAGTGTAGTTTTTTGTGCCAATTGTTCTCTTCTGAGTTTTCACTGGAAAACTTTCCTGCAACTTTTCAGCTCTCCTAGGAGCCTCCTGGGACAGTCCCTGGTCAGTAACTGTTCCTACAGATGATGCTACAGTTTCCTTCTCTCCTCTAGGTACAGAGATCCTAAAAGAAAAAAAACCCTACAAACCTCTTTGTATACTACTACCCCAATCAGATGTTTTTACTCGATGCAAGGATAGCCAAAAATAATTATGTTTAAAATTGTTCAATTCCTAATAACTTATTATTATACTCTATTAACTGTAAAAAAAAAAATTCCAAGCTTGTACGAGCACACCATAAAATCATGAGTGTTATGTGACTTACCTGAAGTCCCACTTTTTGCTCATTATTTACAAAGCCAATTATGTGTGAAGAGTTCCCAGTTCACTCTCTTACACATCAAATAACAAAGTGCACACAAACTCCTTTCTCACTCCGATTCCTTTGCCAGCATATACATTACACTTTTTCTATAATTTTTAATTTCACTTTTTTTCTTGTACAATTTGACCTCTTAGTTTTATCTGACTTACTTTTTACCTTGCTCTTTAGGACCAGCTAACCATCCTATTATTCTTGTCAATTGCTAGGCCTACTGTTAGGCCACCTTCTAAGGGAAAAAAAATCTCAATAAATGATTAGGGGTAAGGAATAAAATAAAAATATAGTTTCCTCTGAGTTGAAGAAAATACCACTGCTTTGTCATAAAATCCTAGCCTACTGCAGAATGACTAAAAGGGACCTTACATCTTTTCAAAGACTCAAAGATAAATTCAGCTTCTAATACAGAACTTCTGTAAGTTGACCACTCAGGGGACTGTGGGAAACTGGTCAACACATGGAACTATGTCGACTGCACTGACACACACATGGTGCATGTCTGGTCTATGGAAAGCAAGTCAACTCAAGGAGTGATCAATGGAGGGAGGTGGTCAACTATGGAGGTTCTACTTTATGTCTTATTCACTCAGTTAGTCACTTTTTAAATATCTTCCCCTCCCTTATCCCCACCTCTAATAGCTACTAGTCTTACAGATAAAGCCTTGTATTGTTCTACCACTGAGGTCTGCACAGGTGGCAGACAAACCAATTAACATGGTCATGTGACAATGTGTTACTACCAGCATTGATCCCAAACTTCAGAGGTTACAAAGGACACAGTCTTTTACCAGAGGACCAAAAATTTTTTGACATGAAGACTCTATTTCTAATTTTCTCCACCAACTTTGTACCTGCCTGTAACTAGCAGTCCCTTGGGTAGTAACCCCATGTAACAAATGTTAACTCCAAAGATCTTCCTCAGTCTGAAAACAATCTAAATACATAAATAAAGATTCAATCTGTATGTATAAATATTTAACAAGTAGCAAAAGCTATTAAATTATATACTTTGTATTCTTCTAACTCCACTACTTTTCCAGTTCCGCCTGGACAGATTAAAATGCAGTGGAAACTGTGACAGCCTTTTACTAGCGCTGCTTCTGGAGAGGTCACCTCCATGTATCCATGCCCGTCACCTGACAAGGGCTTCAAAAATTCATAGTAACAACTAGAACCTATTTTTTCAATGAAAGTGATTTCTGTGTTTACAAGAAAATAAATATTGGAAACAATTTAATATCCTAAAAAGGATATGACAATCTAACTGAGTCTGAAGTCAGATTCCTTCAACCTCAACAATCCAGAATATAATTTGCATACTGAGTTTCAGAAATGTCACAAAGCTTAATGCAATTTACTCCCATACACATTAGAGTATTTTCTGCAGAAATAAGACAAAAATCAACTGTTGAATGAGTCTCCTGGTTGTGGAGGTGAGCCTGAGCAACCCTCAGAATACAGTGATCTATGCTCGTGAAAAGGACGGTGGACCATGAAAAAGGGGTCACTTCAAGAATTTTTAAAAGCCCCCTTCATAAAACTTAAGACACAGAAAGATAATTGCTTTGATAATCTGGAAAATTCAGTAATGTGGAATATATCAAATATTCAAATAAAGCATTAACCACGACTCAGAGGGTTCCCTTGATCCCTCTTCTGTACTGGGCTGACCCTTGACCTGCACACCCCCCCCACAGAAGGCAGGCCTCTCTCTCGGTAAAGTCACTGTACACCGAGGCCAAAAGACTAGTACCAGACTTTCTTTACTGCTATTTGACTCCGGTGAATTAGTCTCATAGGAATGCTATACCTAGTGGTGCTAGATCTCACAACTGATTATGAGAACCCTAAATCCAGATTGTAATTTTTTTTTTTTTTTGAGACAAAGTCTCAAGCTGTTGCCCTAGGTAGAGTGCCATGGCATCCTAGCTCACAGCAACCTCCAACTCTTGGGCTTACGTGATCCTCTTGCCTCAGTTTTTCTATTTTTTTATAGAGATGGGATCTCACGTTTGCTCAGGCTCGTCTTGAACTCATGAGCTCAAGCTATCTACCCACCTCAGCTTCCCAGAGTGCTAGGATTACAGGTGTGGGCCACCATGCCCAACTCAGATTCTAATTTTTAAAGATCACTACATTGATCAAACAGAAAAATAAACAGTGGCCTAGACTGGGTCCAAAGATCCCAAGTTTGCAATCTCTAAATTAGGAAAAAAATTAATCTGTACTATTTTGGAAAAGAATACAAAAATCCTATATGGTCAGAGGATAAAAACTGATCCTATTCAAATGCAAGAATAACTTCCTTAATTTACAACATTAAATATTCATTTGTTTAATTTTTTGCTTATTTTTCCCTTCCTCTTAAATGAATTAACAATTTTTTCCCTCAGATAAAATACTGTGAATTTCCTAGACAAGCAAGTATTTCTAAGCTGATTCCTTTTTTAAAAATACACTTCGGGTATACTTCAAATCAAGTAACAATTTAAAACTTTAAGAAATACATGTGGCAATTCATTAAAAAAAAAAGAAAGAGTACAGAAGAACCCCAAGATGTCATGAGGAAGAGCTCTGAGCAGCCTCACCTGTACTTTCATGGGCAGTCAAACATTTCATCCATTTCTTTTTCCCCAGAGAAAAGAAGCATTCAGAAGAAAAGCAAGTCAGATGACAGTCTAACTCCTCTCACGCCTATGCAACTAACAGGACAAATGTCAAACAAATCAAAAAAAATGCAGGAAATACTTACCTGGACTTGAAGATTCAACAGATGGCTGGGGAATGAGAAAAGAAGAGAAATTAGCATTTGATTTAATACAGTGTCTCTTAAATATTACAGGAATTATTAATGACTAATGATGACATCAACAACTATGGTAAGCCAAACAATAAAAAAAACACTATGGTAAGTTTTAATGTATGCATTATCTCAGACAAACTAAACTTCTTACATAATACTTTATCTTTCATTAGGTTTAAGAATAAAGAAAAATTCAAAATACTCCTAAATCTAGAAACAAAAACAATAATATGATTTGGTTCAGATGAAAGGCAAATATGGGCCTCACACAATATGGCTTAAGAAGTTATGACTTTAGACGTTGGAATTTTCTAAAACAGATTTTTCTCCTATCAATACAGAAAAAAAAACTATGCATAACGTTTGCTATCAAATTGGTGTCTGGCTTTAAAAAAATGAGTATGGGAAGGAAGGGGGAAACAATTTAAGACGATATTTTAAATACAAGTATGTTATAAAAAAAGCAAGAAGGAAAAATTATATGCTATTTAAGTACCAAATACCTTAGGTTAATTTTACTAATAGATAAGATATTAAGTTATGACATAATTAACAACCATTCAAGCCGAGGTTCCCTGCAATCCATGGACTCTCCACTATGATGCTCCTTCCTCTGACTGCACCAGCCCACCTCTCATGAAGCTGACCACAGCAAGTTGAAAATGGAAAGATAAAATTGGTAGCAACTTATTTTAGAAATGTTACCACTTGTAAACACGTGGTGGTGTTACAGTTTACCTTTACTCAGTTAATTCACAATTATGAACAAGTCATCTACAAACATGAACTCCTACAAGACAAATTCGATAATAAAAACTTAAAAGATGCTTTAAATAACACAAACTTTATAACTAAAACCTTGCCAGTCAATTCAGAGCTATACATTTCCTGCTCCTTAGAGAACAGATGGTGAAAGGCTAAAACCCCAGCAAAAGGGAGATGGGGTCTGACGGGCAGAGCCAAGCAGGACTAAGCAGAACGGAGGAGAGAAGAGGCTTGGTTTTCCAAAAGGTAGACGTCAAAATTTTGTTTTAAAGACTGTCCACATTATACAATTGTAGTAAGCACGAAATTCTAGATTCCACATTTTAAGTTCTTTTGAGGCAAAGATCCTATTTTTTTTCCTCTAAATCAGTGGTTCTCAACCTTCCTAATGCCTCCTAATGCTGTGACCCTTTAATACAGTTCCTCACATTGTGGTGACCCCCAACTGTAAAAATATTTTTGTTGCTACTTCATTAGGGTAATTTTGCTACTGTTATGAATCATAATGTAAATATCTGATATGCAGGATATATTTTCATTGTTATAAAGGGATCGCCACCTACAGGTTGGGAAGCACTGCTCTAAATCCTTATAAGAGGAGGGCTCTTTTCTTTAGTATTGTTCAACAAAAAACTGACATTACCCGGCGTCAGGCCACTAGCATTATTTGAAAGTTACTCTGCCCAAACACAGTTAACACAGTGCTACTTTTCAACGGGAAGCGGGCAGGGCAGAAGGCTCACATGGAAAGAGTAACATAACCACAAAAAGGTTTCCAGCTTGCTTAACATCTTTTGGGCAGAGCTACACATTTCTGGCTTAAAATATATTTAACTACCACACAAATTATTATATAGCAAACCAGTATTTTAAAATTTAATGAACTTGTATTTCACACAGTTATGCTTTACCTCCCAAGTATAAGCACAACCCCTTTACAAGGCTACAGAAATGCTGATCATCATCTCCTGGCCCAGGTTCACTCTCCACACAGTAGCTTTATGAACACTAAAATAATTATTCCATTTAATACTATTCTGATTTTTTTTTAAAGGCTGATTAGAAACATCACTCTACTGAGGAATAAAAAGTACATTTTTATAGATGTTAGATATTAACAGGATTTTGAATGGCAAATAGTGTCTCTTACTGATTATTTTTTTACTGGTAAATAGTTACCACTTCAAAGTTCTGTAAAGGCCTCAAATACTTTGCTATCAAAGCTACCAAATGTTTGGAGGACAAGTAGCATTTATAAGCGTTGCTAGCGTAGAGCAAAACACCCAATGTTTAATATAACATTAATGATCATATTATTTTAGACACACAATTAACAGAACATTTCAAGGACTATGATTTGAAGGCCTACTTAGATTTAGCATGGGGGGGGAAAGCAGAGATGGTTTGCCTATAGATACATTTTGATGTTTAATGTCCAAAATAAAATTCTATTGTATCACCTTGGTAGTAGGAGTGAGATTAATTTCTTAAAAAGTAATTATATCCAGTTAAAGCAAAGACAAAACTGGGAAACTGGCATTTGAAAACAATTCATACTATAAACATTACTTTGAACTCATTATCAAAAGCGATCATCTTTCAAGATAAAATGTGAATTTAGTATTATAATACAGGAGGTTTCAGTGTGGAATGGAGGCAATTTTTACCTTGGTATGAAAGAGAACTGCAGGCTTAGCCTCCACTTACATAGTACTAAGTATTTCACATGCGTCTAATTACGTGATCCTAATCATAAACCTGGCGCTGATACCCGCTCTGCCTACCTTTCATGGGTGAGTAAACAGGAGATAAACTGACTGCATCAAGCTTGCACGGCAAGCGAGGCAGCTCTGAAGCCTAGAACCTCAGACTCCTCAGTGTTCTTTCTATACTTTCTAGAGAAATAACAATGTAAAAAATTTCCTCTTTATCTCTCCCCCACTTACTTTCTCTTTCCATTTTAAAATGGTTTTTAAAACGTGTTAAAATGTGACTTCTAGTACTAAATCTGTCATGCCAGACTGTTACCTGTCTCCTTACAAACTGTTATTGCTGATACCCTCCAGGAAAACTTGGAACATCTACCATTAATCACTACAGATTACAAAGAGGTAAGGAAAGAAAAAAACAAAACTAAACCTGAGCAAGTATTTCTTATTTGTAACAGTACCTAATTTTAGAAAAAGTTCAAACTACAGAATGTAAGTAGCAAAGATTTGAAGTTGGGGATTAAAATGTATTTAAAATGCACTCATCCATTCCCTGCAGAAAGATGAGCTGTTTCAATGTTTCACCCGTTCTAGAGATCATTCTGCCAACTCGGGACTTACCCCACCAACACACTTAAAGTACAACAAGACAGCTACACGTTTAACATTCTGTGCTTCCATGATGTTCATAGCAAAAAGTTGGGAAGAAACAGAAAGTCTACCTTTTAACTACTTAAAATTGATATACAGTTCTCCTAAATGATAGAACACTATGAATCCATTAAAAAGAATGAGAGGTCTCCATGTACTGACAGAGAAAAAAAATGCTTTAAAAGTTTTTTTAGCAGTTTTAAAAAATATAGGAAAAGGAGTAAACTAGGCTGGAACATGCATAATACTTTTTCCCCAAAAGGATTCACAAGAATCTGTTAACAATAGTTATGTCTGGGTAAGAAAAGAGGATTTTTTGCATTTCATACCTTTTTTTTTTTAAGAGACAAGGTCTCCTCTGACACCCAGACTGGAGTGCAGTGTGGCGGCTGGTCTCAAACTCCTCAAGTGATCCTCCTGCCTCAGTCTCCCAAAATGCTGGGATTACAAGCATGAGCCACTATGCATAACCTTTTTATTTTTAGGCTTAAACAACAGGAATTTATTTTCCCACAGTTCTAAACAAGTCGCAGATCAAGGTGTTGGCAGGCTCGGTTTCTGGGGAGGCTTGCAGACAGCTGCCCTCCTCTGTGTTCTCACATGGTTGTTCTTTATAATCTTGGAGACAGCAGGCTACCTTTCTATATACTGTTGGGATTTTCTAATCATTTTCATGCTCTCTTCATTCTTTTTTAAAAACAAAGTCACTGAGGATTATCTTTTAGAATTACAAGCCATTTCCATTTTCTTCCTCTACTTTTTGATTTTTAAGAAAACCTAGTAATTCTTACTATCTGTCTAAAATCCATAATTTTGAAAAATTAGGGGGTTTTTTGGATACATATTTTATCTGACATGGAAAACAACACCGGACAGACAGACAGAGTATGAATGAGCAAAATCAAATAAAAAAAAAAACTAGTCACTTTTATAACAAGCCACCTTCACCCATATAATTTGTATGATTCAGATGATAAATGGTTAAGTTGTATCAAACATTCAGCACTTCAGATTTGCTGAATATTTCTCTTTTATTAGAACATGATGGTAAATGTTCCATACAACAGAACATTATAATTTGAAAGAGAGTAAAAAATTAATTAACTATAATATTACCATAATTTTTACAAAAAACACAAAAGTAATCATTAGACCTTTTCCTTCCAAGAAATCAAAACCTTATTTTCAATGAGTATCATAGCCTGAACGATTTTTCCCCCTGAAACCAATTCCACCATCTTTTTTAAACTGTTACCATCACTTAGTTATGTAGACTCTAGTCCAGATTCTCACACAGTGGAGATGAGTCAGAACAGAAGCCAGGAAGGAGTCAGGGGCCCTACTTAAGGGTGGAAGGCAGAGGGGTGCTGTGCTAAGGCTAGCCACCCCTCTCCTCCCATACAAAAGCAAGTCACCTAATTTTAATCCTAATTACCACAGGAGTAATAATTCAGAGGACAATGGTCTTACAGAAAATACACACGAGGGATTCAGGAGTCTGTGCCTTGACCCAAGACCAATCGCATGAACTCTCTGCTCAGTTTCATTTTCTTTATGAAAAGATTTACACTTCTTCAAGTTTAGTTGCATCTCCTTTAAGACCTAACTTTTATTATGAATTGTTCAGAAAAACATAGTACTAGGAAGTACTTAGCTAAAAAAATGTTTTAATTGTCTCCTCCAAAGTTATTTGTATTTGTTTTTTGAAGTTTTTGGCTGGGGCTGGGCTTGAACCTGCCACCCCTAATATATGGGACTGGTGCCCTACTCCTTGAGCCATAGGTGCCACCCCAAAATTTTATTTATTTTTTTAGACCTAGGATGTAAGGAAAAAAAAAATCACAATTTGAATAAACCTTTTTTGGAGTGCTACTTTATTAATCTCATGTCTATATATTTATAACAGTCATTCTTTTAAGTCATAGATTAACTATAAAAAATGGGCCCCAAGCAATGAATGATACTTGAACAGTTTAATCACTCCATAAATTTTGAAACTATTAGCGAATCTTCTGAAATATATAAACACTCCATCTGAACACCAACTAAAAATTTTCTATATAGCTGATCACCTTCATATAGCTTCAAAGGTAGTGTTTCATTTCTGAATTATGTGGAAAATCAATTTGTTTTACTTAACAAAATTATCTTAAAGTAATTCACTTCTTTATTTCTCCCACTGCCCCTGCACTGAGCGTCACTGCACTCTCTGCACTGGTGTTCTTCACTACTTTGGACAAACCCAAAGCTCTCAAGCAAAAATTCTTAAAAAAAAAAATTCAGTATCAATGTTGAGAATTATTTAAAGCTGACATTTACTGCCGTGAAACAATTTTGTTTAGAGTAAAATCAACATTTTGCAGAATAACCCTCAACACAATCCTACTTCCTAAACAAACAAAATCCAAATATACTCAGAAAATGCTAACCATGGAATCTGTTTTCAAGAGAAATAAATGTATAAGTCTGATAGGGAATTAACAGATACATATTTTTAGAAGTATTAAAATACTTAAGATCAATACAAAAAGCAAATTCCTTCATTTTTTCTCTTTACATCACAGAAGTGTGGTCCAGGTAAAGAGACAGACCCTGCGCTGTGACAAGGCTTCTCTTTTCCTGGAGAAGAAAGTCCCTTATGTTTACGAAGTCTGAAAGAAGACAAATTGTTAGTTCCCAAAGGTCCGCACCACATTCCTTATTAAACTCAAAGGATCACCTATTTCTTCCTCTTATTTTTTCTTTCTCACTGCCTCCATAAAACCTGCAACTACCTACCCTATAATTCCCTTAAGTGACTAGTAGAGCCTCCTTTTACTACAGAAGGTCAGTAAATAATTTTAAGGGATAGTAAGGTATGAGAAATATTGTCAAAAAGTATTAAGAAAGGAACATGTCATTTCTTCTAAGCATATTAAATATGTTTTTAATGTTACCACAACTGAACAACCATTAAATATATACATCCTATTATATTATGGATTGAGTAAGATAATCAGATCAAGTATAAAAAATCAGTATAGTCCATTCACATCTAAAGCAATCTGTACTCAAGAATTAAACTTCTTTTGGAAAACAAGGTCAGGATCATGCTCTTAAGTAGGAAGCAACAACAAAAAATCCCACAAGAATAACATACATTTTTCTCTGGAGATGCACTTCTCCAATAACCTGCTTTCCCTTCAGACTTAACCACATACGTACATACTGTTGCTTACTGTCACTTCACAAGATACCCTCCAATCCTCAGGTTTATCTGATCAAAAGTACAATAGCTGAGCACCTGCATGCTCCTACAGCATGCCTTACACTGGCATCATGAAGAACGCATCCACTGAGAGCTCGCGCAAAGGCCCAGAACACCTCTGTGCGCCCAGCACAGCTCTTGCACCTGATGTTTTTAAACGACTAGTCTCAAAAATCATCCCAATTACTAACATACTGAGACTAGGAAAATTAGAAGTTACTTTTTCACCTCTTCAATAGTTTTGTATTTTTCTGTAGGACACAGAACAAGAAGGTTCCTCTACGCTTGCCCAAATTCCTCACAAATAAACCATCTACAAGCAACTGAAGAATATCAAAAAGAATTTAAAGAGATCATTAAATAAATGCACTGAAAACAGAAGGTTTTTCCTTCTTAAATTGAACCATCCACAGGTTCCTATAAAGCATGAGCACTGCCTTCTCCAAGTGACAAAGTATTTAAGAAAACTAAAACATAAACTAGAAAATATTAGGAAATGACCAATGACACAAAATAGCTTTTCCTTTATCTTACACTACCTTTAATTTATAAAACAAAAAAAAAATGGTAACAGCTTCATTTACATACTAAGTAATACTGGGTTTTTAAAAACCTACAATACACTAAGCTATTTTCCTTAGGTCCTACCTTGCCTTAGAATATGGCAACTTATCCTCAACTTAAACCTCAAACCACTGTGAGCAGCCATCACAAGGGGAGAAAATTACAGACCTACACGGCGTATTACTGCTTATCTAAGGGCCATTCCATGAGAAAGGGTCCAGCGAAGACTGACTGATAAAACGTATGTAAACCAACATCATACACTTCATTCTCCTCCTTAAATATGAAGGAAAGAAACACTTAATAATCTCACCAGGACTAAAATCCAGGTACTATATACGTCCACTGGAACACACCCAGCCACATTTACGTGAAAGAGGAAGTACCATGTTCTCCAATTTATGTACCTTGAAATACAATTCTTTAACCACGGCAAGCAAAAGAAATGAAAATGAACACAAGATCTAAATGTAGATGTATATGAGAAATAGTCGATGTTTTTTAAATTGAATAATGACTGCAAGCAATCTTGCTAGAGTAAAATCTCTCCTTCCTTCCTGAAAGGTTCTGGGACCTCCAAAACCATGAAAACGGCAATTCATGTAAGAAAAATGCCTGATCTAGTCAAAATTTACAATGGCTCATCTTAGAAGAGACTTAAAAAGGCCAAGTAAATTATCTCGAACTCTAGGCAGAGGATAAAAAACACTTAAATTCTTCCACCCGTAAGGAAAAAAGTAAGCAAAACAGAACAGAAAAGCTCCACAAAACTTTTGATGCTTAAAAGTTTAAACTGGAGGCAAAAATTTAAATTTCCAGTAGCATATATGTACTAAGTTCCAATTAATGACAGAACCACCCTGGCTGTCCACGGACTTGGGGCCCCAAAATGAATTTGTTTACTAGAAAACAGAAACAAGACAAATCTCCAAGGCAAGAAAAATTAAAAGAGAAAGACAACAAGAATAGGTAGCCTGGACTCGGGGGGAGCGGGGTGCGTGGAGAGTGAACGAGGGCGCGGGGTCACTCGGAGGTTCCCCCGGGGCAGGACGGAGCCGCGGAGACCCCCTCGGCCGGGGGGTCCGACCGCGGCTCGGACTTCGTCGCAGGCCGCGCACCCCGCGTCCCCCTCCGGAGGCTGGAGGTCAGCAGCAGGCGGACGGGGTGACGCGGAAGGGCGCAGCAGCATCCCGGCGAGGGAGGCAAACTTCGCAAGAAGAGGAAGCAGCAGCTCCCCCGGCCCGGGCCGGCCCCGGAGTTGCGCCACGGGAGCCCCTCCCCCGCGGAGCCCCCGGCCCCGGCCCCGCCGCGCCGCGCCGCCCTTCAAACTGCCCCCAAGTCCCACCGCGCCGCCGCCTCCTCCTCCCCCGGACCCATCGCAACTAAGTTCCAGGCGAAGCTCCCGCCGGAGCACGGCCCGTTCCGGACAACAGGTGGGCAGCGGCGCCGGCAGGGCCGGGCCTCTCCCGGCCAGGCCCACCCCACTCCTCCCGGCCAGGGCCCGGGGCGCCGGCCCGGGACGGGGAGGGGAGCACGCTCCCTTACCTCCGCCATGTTTGCCGTACTGCCGGGTCACATCTCCGCGGCGGCCGCGGCTGGGTCACGGCCAGAACCCGGATGTGAGACTCGGCAACGGGACTCCAGCCGCCGCCGTCTCCGCCGCTCCCGCCGCCGCTGCCTGGGCGGGAACGCGCAGGAGCCGCCCGAGCGCGCCCACCACACCCCACTCCGCCCCCTCGCGGCGCCCCGGCTGGGCCCGGCTGGAGGGAGAAGGCCGGCGCGCGCGCGCGGGACCCAGGGAGCGCGCACGGGCGCGCGCACGCGGCCCCACAGCCGGCCCTCCCCGGCGAGCGCGGAAGGGGGCGGAGCCAAGGTGGGTGTGGGGGGAGGTGGGCCCCTCCGCTGGGGACGCCCCTGTACCCCTCGACCCACGGCTCCATCCCGGGAGGGCGTCTAGGGAGCAGAGAAGTCAAAGGCGCTAGGTCCAGCACTTACATAGCGGGGAATACACGCAACATTTACACGGCGGTCGGTTTCTCAAGCGCATTTGCTGGAAAACGGATGTTGCTCTGATGCAACAGCGGCAAGAACTGCGCTCTGAAAGCGGCAGTCCCTTGACAAATATTTCTCTCCGGGTTAATTCCCGACGGGAAAGTAGAATCCTGCATCCCCAAATCGTTAGAGAGGCCAGAGCAAAGATGAAGAAAAGGGATTATAATAGTCACTCTGCCATCCTCCTGTCATTGGCTTTTCCTCACACTTTCGGTGATGCCATTAGCAACGAAGTTGTGCAAAGGTTAGATTCTGCACAATTAGCCAAAACTTAGAAATGTAAAATACTGAAAACATGCTCTTTGATGGATATATATAATCTCCTACTTGAATGCACGGTGGAGAACCCAGTTATCTGCAACGCCTGAAACGCCTGTAATTTGAAAGTTTTGATGTCTTGGCCGAGAGCTGCCAGTTGGCCCTGATGCCAATTCTGATGATTGCCAGAGCCAATGATTTCAAAGTAACATGTATCACTTCCATCACTAAGGCGGACACTAGATACTATAAAGGTGAAATTAAACGGTGAACTAGCACATTTAAGAAATCTGGAACTAAAATGTTATACATCTTCAAGGTTCCTCACAGTGGTTTCAAAAGTGACTACTGAAATTAACCAGTTAAATACGAAAATTATTCCTTCCCTTCCAATAATGTGAGCCATTGCTGCAATATATTACATAAATGTGTACATATACAACTTTTCTTAAAATTCACACTTAGTTATAATGCTATATAGGGGAAGCTGTTTTCTTAAATTATTTGTATTCCCTTAAAATTCTAGACTCTTATCAAGCATTTTCCTATTTCCAAAGATTCAACATTAACTTGAAACTGTTGTGTCTAGTAATAACTTGTGCATGAATAAACTACATTTATGAGTATATGAAGTAGCTGCTAAGTGAAAGGACATTACCTGGTAATTTGACAGGAAAAGAGTCCACAGACAGTCTGTAAACCAATTAAACATAAACATCTGATGCACATTTTCTACTGAAAGAAAAGCAAGGGAAAGAAGAGAAAGGAAAACTTTAAGGTTCCCAAGTCTACAAACAATTTTTACCATCAACTGTACTGTATAGTATTTTCATTTTTTTTAGAAAACTTATATAAAAGTGTTTTTCAAGATTCCTTGGGGGAATAATTACTTAACATAAGTATATAGTTTCTAAAAGCTACCCCAATGAATTATGTTAACCTTTTGGACTTGAAATAATGACTTTCTATAAATGTCAGTTCATACCCAAATTGTTTTCACTTGATACACTTGATGAAAAGAGCTGAAAGTAAAGAAGGATGGATGTGCATGGACCAGAGGTGGGTACAGATAAAAACAGTTACAGGGCCTAGAGGTAGAAACTCAGACTTTATACCATGGAGATGAAGGAGGATTTTCCATTAAAATAGGAAAGCAAATTTATGAAATTTAGCTGGCTACCAAAAGGAAAATTAAAGTGTTATTATGTAAGTTTAGTTTAGATGACCTGAATCTTTGATTATTCAGTTAAACCCACCAATAGAAACCCCAATTGTAATAATGGGCAAGAGATCATGGTCCTCTAAGCTACTGAATGATTTCTGAAACTGTCAGGAAAACTGAGGTCTGAAACATTTTTAAATGGGTGTCCACCTTACTATTAAATGACTTTTTAAGTTTGTTAATATTGTCTATCACTATTACTAGTTTTAAATGGCATTTTCTTTGAAGGAAAACAAATTCCCTCTACATTTTTCTTCTCCCCTTTTTTTTATAATTGTGAGTTCAGTTGGGTTTCTAGGTGCAGCTATTCTGAAGGTAAAGAGAAACAGCTCTAATACTATAATTTATAAGTAACACATTACTACTGAATTTAGTATAGTTTTAGTCTTTTTTTATTCTAGTGGTATACTTATCTTTAAAATTTTCAGGAGTCACCTTAAGGAACGTAGTCTTTTCAAAAACGCTTGTTTACCCTCATTCAGTATCAACTATGTAAAAATTAACTATTGCTTAGTTTTAGAATAAGAGTGTCTGATGGGGCCTTAGGGTTCTTTAGTCAGTTCTCTGCTCTGTCAGGATGAGAATTATGCCTCCATCATGCTTCTACTACCAGGCTTTCCTACCTATGTGTAAACCTCTCCAGTGACTCACTACATCTCATCAAGAGGCTGCTCTTTAAAAAAAAAAAAAAAAAAGAAAATTCTCAAATACTAGGAACATCTCCCCATGAAGCCAGTGTCAACCTCCTTGTTCCTTCCATCCATTACCCTTACTAATTCAGCCCTTTGGATTAATTCAACAGGTATCTTCTTTGTATCCAAAGGCAACAAATAGTCAATATGTGTACTTGGATTAACAAAAAATATTATCTTTAAAATCTACTGATACTAGAAGACCTGGAAACAGGACATGACAGGGCTTAGGGCAAGAGAAAATTCACCATTTACGACAACTCACTTTAAATGATTATGCTTTGTTACTTATTAATGTGATATCCAAAACAGTAGTTCTATCAGAATTGTGTAATAAAATGTTTAAAGTTAAACTGAAAAGTGTGATTAACACCAATTTTATGAGGTTTATGCTTAATATCTCAAAACAAACAAACAAAATCACTATACAAAGCCTGTATAAACACCTCTTCAGCTCCATCCCCACCTAAAGGCCCCCTTATTGGCAAACCAACATTAATTTTTACCACAATAACCTACTCAAAACTGCTATTACACTGAGAAATTATTTTTAAATAATTTACTGAATCCTCCATTCAAAAGTTGTTATACAATTCTATAGAGGCTATAAGGCAGTTACACACGCATGCACGCACACACACACACACACACACCTCCTCAGGATTATTCTACTGTTACTTAACAAAAGCATTTAAGATCACAATTTTACTTCAACTAGGGCTTTAAACTAACCAATAAATAAGCTTCTTTGGCAATATGCATGTACCTAAGAAATATAACCTTTTATTCAGTACCAACACCTACTTAAAACACAAGCAATATGTGTCTACACTATCTAAACTCATCTGTTATGCAACTTAAAAAATGTACCACCCAAAATGCACCAAGAAAATATTGTACTTGTAACAATTTAGACTCCGAGCTGGTTGACTGAAATAGATTAATGCAACACATCCAAAACTCTAACAACAAATTCTATAACAATTTTCAGGGTTCAGGGATCCCTTTTTTGAGATTCATTTGTAAAATGTTTTGTAAACTTTTTATTTAAAAGTGGCTACCAACACTTCATGATGTGGAGGTTAAAATATATGAATTACTAACTTGGTTGAAAATAACTATTAAGAAAACTTAGTTTTTTTTAAAATGACATTTTAAATAGCATTTACCTTTATGTCAGTCAGTACGCAGAATGCAGGTTGGAAAGCACTAATGCATTACATTCGGAAGCCCCACATCTATACCACAATCAGCATCATCGTTTTGTTAGCTTGATTTTTATTATTAATAAAACAGCAATAATAAAATGCCACCCTAAAACGTTTATATAGCCTTTTGGCTCTTCGAAGAATGATTTTAGTTTTTCTTTTCATAGTTTTTACATAATACTTTTATCCAGTGGCCCTGCCATTTTATCGAATTATAAACTGATGTGTTTATGGTTCTTACATCAACATGTTATTTTTATCTCACCCAAATTCTGACTCATCAACAGTTCTCAAACACTGGAACATAACTGGAAAAGTAATATAATAATATTTCTATTACTTGAGGGAGTTTGGATTTTCCCTCCCTTAATCTCCAAGCGTGCCCCTGCCTACCAGCATCACATCCGTCTTGTCTGCATTGAACCTCAACCAGTTGGTTCTTAACCACGTCCGAAACTCAGCCAGGCACTGGGAGAATCGAGCCACCACACCATCTGGATCAAAGGAAAGAGAGCCTCAGTAGCAAGGAGAAAACCATGATACCACAAAGCTCACCATCTACGCAGTTTCACATCTTTAAAAAGATGCCCAGGAATTAGGACAAGTGTCCCGTGACAATTTAAAACATTAATGAGCCTTGAGTCATGCAATTTGGAACCACTGGTAAAGAAATAAAAGCGACCCAATAAAAAGGTCGCCTCATCCCACCCAGGAGTGAAGACGACTCAATCAACTGCAGGTCTTCTCGGCTAAGCAGCCTCAGTAGCCAGGCCGACCTTATAATTACATACGTTTTTGTGCAGAATTAATTTTAGCGTTGTAGGAAGCTTTACATACGGAAGGCTGAAGCCCAGAGAGGGCTAGTGACTCGCTCAAGGTCACACAGCATGCGAGGAGCAGAGATGGGCTCGAGGCCAGGGACCTATCCACTACAAGCTGAAAGAACAAGGCCACTCAAAGAAGGGCCAGCATCCGTCCCAGGGCGTGGGAGGACCTCATGCCCTCACAGGAATGCCTTTTTGAGCCTCTCTTTCCCCCTTCCCCCCGACTCACTCCCTCCGAAAAGGGCAGGCGGACCCAGGACCCCGGCTCACCACCGGGGCTACAGTGCACGCAGGAGCATCCCCGGGACTGGGGCACAACTGAGAAAAATATAGGAGAAAAGAGGCGGGGCCACGGGGCGGTGGTCATCTTAGCCCCACCCCGACCGGGCCTAGGGACAGACCGGAGAGAAGGGCGGAAGCGGCCGGGGCGAGCGAACTCACTCCGCAGCGGGTTCCCAGCGCGCCGCCGCAGCCGAGGCGGAAAGACAGAGCCGGCAGGGGGCGGGCGGCGGCGGAGAGGTGCGCATGCGCCTTCGGCGGCGGCGCCGGGAGGGGCCGGGCGCGCTCTCTCCCGCAGCCCCTCCCCGGAAGTCTAGGGTCTTCCGGGCGGGACAGGGCGGTGGGGGAGGGGAGGGAGAGAAAGGGGATCGAGGACACCTCCGGCGTCCCTCGCCCCGAACAAGGCTAGCAGGGGAGGGGAGTTTGTGGAGGCTGCACTTACAGCCGCCGCCGCCGCCGCCGCCGCCTTCCCCGCTGCCGCCGCCGCCTGAAGACGCCCCATCCATCCGCCCGCAGCCCGGAGCTTCGGAGCCTGGGCGGGGCCTGGGCCCGGGCCGCCCGCCTCCTGCGGCTGGTCGTCGTCCGGCGCTTCCTCCAGCTCCGCCAACCCTCTGCCCTCCCCTCCGCCTCCTCCCTCCTCCCCGGCCGCGCGCCGCCAGCCAACCGCGCGGCCGCTTGTTGGGCCGGGTGCCGCCGTCTCCATGACGCCCGGCAAACGCCCCCGGGCCTCGGCCGGAGCCTCCAGCGCCGGGAGGTAGCCGGGAGAGGGCGGGCGGACCCGTCGCCGCCATGCCGGTGTCCCCAGCGCACACTCGCAAGCCGCAGACCTACGGGTTGTAAGTCCTTCGCAGCCCACCCTCCGGTTCCCGTATCGGGGTCGGTCTGCAGCCCGCGAAGCCCCCAGGCGGCAGCGGCTCCTCCTTCGGCCTAGTACACCCTTGTTCCTGGCCGTTTGGTTTTTTTGGAGGGGGTTGTTAGACAGGGGGTCTCTGTGCTGTCCAGGCTGGACTCTAGCTCTGGGGCCCAAGGGCCCCTCCCGCCACCGCGTCCGCAGCCTGGTACGGCCGGTTGAAGACCGACCACCGTTGCTGTCGGCTCGGGTCGCTGCTCTGGAAAGACCTGCTTTGTCTAGAGCCACCTTTTTGCCAGCACTCCCGTAGCTTCCCATTTGCAGTCTCTCTCCGACACCCGAGCCTCTGCGCAACCCTTGGTTACCGTGGTTTAGTCTGTAGTAGCAGTTTTCCCCGCCAGCTCCACATCCTCACTTAAAACTTTATAACATTGTGCTGCTGTGCGGCGGGCTGGCCAACAGGTTTGGAGGACGCGCACAGCCCTGCGGACTGGCCTCACAACTTTAAATGATTCCTTCGTACTACCCACTACGTTTTGCTAAATTCCACTAAAATTCCTTAATTCATTGCTTTCCCACCCTTGGAGACCACTTTTGTTCATCTCATACCATCATAATCTCTCCTCCCCTCTCCGCTTCTCTCCAGCTCAGTGGCTCTTTCTTCAGCGGAATTTGTTGCAAGTTCTTGGGCGAGAACCCTGCATTCTCTCTTGCCTGTGGTGCTCAGATGTTTGTCCCTTTTACAACTCCAGAACAGCTTTTATTGAAGTCAACCATGTCCGTGCAGCCAGTTGCAGTGACCACTTCACAGTTTGGTTCTGAACTGATCTGTGAGCAGATTTGATCTAGTTTATCACTTCTAGACTTTTGAAACACTTGGTTTGGTTTCTGGCATACCACTCTTCCTTGGTTCTCTTTTGTATCATGGCTGCTCTTTTTCTCTGGTTTGCTGGTACTGCCTCGTCTCTCTGGTAGCCACAGTGATGCATCTGAAGGTATTCCTCCTGACAGGTGCCTTTTGGGGCAACTTTGTTATTATGCAAACATCATGGAGTGCAGTTACACAGAGGTAAATGGCACAGCCTACTACACTTCTCTGTGGTGTAGCCTACTGCTCCTGAGCTGCAAATCTCAGCATTTTACGGTTCTGACTATTGTGGGCAGGGGTAACACAACCAGAACTATTTGTGTATCTATACATAGAAAATAGAAAAGATAATGTTCTGTCACTAGGCGATAGGAAATTTTCAGCTCTGTTAAAGACTTAGGGGACCATAATCAAGTATGTGGCTCCTTATAGACAAAAACATTATTCAGCCGTGATTATACTGGAGTCTTCGCTGGGACTGGCCCTAAACCTGTTCTCTTCACTAGCATCTTAGGCCTTATCTCTAGCCAAGACCTCTCCCAAGAAAGCAAACTTAAAAAAAAAACAAAAACTGCACTTCAAAGTTAATAGACATCTCAAAATTTATATCCAAAACCAAATATATTTCCTCTTTTCTAACTAACTCTACGATCCTTCCCATTTTATTAAGTAACAAATTCTGTTCTTTGAGTTACTCGGCTAAGATACTTTAGAGTTGCCCTTGACACCCTTCTTGTACCCCCTTCTTCAGCAAATTCTACCATTTCTACCTACAGAGTAAGTTCAGGCTACCACTGCCATGTAAGTTAATGCCTTACCTTGGGGTAGCCACATAGAAATTTTCCTTGTCAACACCCTTCAGTAGTAATCATGTGGCTCTCCTGCACAAAAGCCTCTTCAAGATTTTCCTTTTCGACTCAGTAAAGCTGCATCCTTACAGGGCCCTATAGGCCCTCACTGTGGTCTCTTCCCTTTGGCTAATTATGCTCCATATTGTTGCACCACTGTCCTGCAGTCCCGTTATGGGACTGGAATATTGTTCCCGTAGGTGATCTCATGACTCACTTATTTTCTTCAGATGTCACCATTTCAAAGAATCTTATACAACCCTACGTAAAATAATAATACTTCCTTTTTCAGCACTTCAGTCCCACACATTACTGTAATTTTTCCGTGTAATTTTATAAGTATATTTTATACCTGTTTGTTAATCCATCTTCACCTACAGAATAGTACTGTTCAAGGGCAGAGATTTTTGTTTTATTCACTGCCATATCATTTATTACCTAGAATGGAGTTGCTAAGTAAATATTTGTTTACTGAATTAGTGGATATGTACTTCAGGAATATTGGTTACTACTCATCTCATCTGGTTTTTGTTTTTACCTTCAGGTATGGAACTTTCAATGTTAAATTAAATTGAATTTGTGAAAATTAAAAAATACAAATCATATGTTTATAATAGCTGAGCGTTTTAGAAAAATTGCTTTGGGAATTTCTTAAATATTGACAGAGTCATAGTAGATTAACTATTAGTGAAAGGACTGGGTGGCATGAAGTGGTGTGGCCTTCCCTTTCTGAGGGAGCCATGATATCTAATTCAAACAGAGTTTCACAGGCACTGAAATTTACAGCCTATTTGTTTGATCTACTGTGTTCTTTCTCATCTTCTTCCTTTTAAGACCTAATCCTGATTGTGGAAAGGATTTCAGGAAGCAAGTATTTATCAGTTGTCCACTTCCTCACTCCAGTTTGTCCTGTATTAGATCTTTCTCTTTGGCTTAACAATATTGGACAAATCTCCCATTGTGGCAGAGACAACCGCTGTCTGCTTCTTCCACCCTCTGGACCCACGTTTCTGTCCAGTTTCTTTGCTTGTTTCCTGCTTGTTCAGATTTCCTTTTGGTTCTTTCTTAGAGTTTTCATCTCTGTTTGTGTTACTTGTTCTCGCTGTTATTCATCTTTTCCATCTTAGAGCCCTTGGCATATTCATCATAGTTATTTTAAATTCATTATCTTAAAATTCCAAAATCTATGTTGCGTCTGAGTGTGGTTCTGATCTTGTGTTGTCTCTTCACACTCTATTTTTTTGCTTTTTGATATGCTTTGTAATTTTTTGTTGAACACTGAACATACCGAATCAGGTAGTAAGAACGGAGATCAAATGGCCTTTAGTGTGAGATTTTATGTTTCACAACTAGGAATTAGGCTGTGTTTAGTGTTTGCTGTAGATGTGAGTGGGGAAGGCTCCAGTTGTCTCCAGTGTTCTTGTTTTTGTCTTTTCTTTGTTTCTGGTTTCCCAGGGGACTTTTTCTTAAATAGAGTCAATCAGAATGTTTTGTGATGAGACACTTAGACATGGAAATGATTGTCATGAAGGAAGTAGGTTTTTTTGGCAGTGTTTTTTGGTCGGGGCCTGGTTTGAACCCACCACCTCTGGTATCTGGGTCCAGTGCCCTACTCCTTTGAGCCACAAGCACCGCCTGAAAGTAGGGTTTTTTTTGTTTTGTTTTGTTTAATGTCTACACAGTTAATATGTCATAAAACATATTCTGGGTGTCCTTAAACATAGCTGATACAGAACTGCTGGGACTTAGTAACTTTAATATTGACACAAAATTTAAATTTCAAAGTACTTCCACTTATATTTCCTAATTTAATCCTTATAATAACTTCTGATATACAGAATAGCCATGTCTAGATTCCTAGAAACAGGAGGCAAGTTGCTGTGCTACACAGGTGGCTATAGGGAGAAGCCCTCCTGGGTCAGTCAGGAGGCCGCAGGCTTAAGGAAAAGCCTGGACGAGAGCCTCTTTTGTGGTTTCTGGGGTTAGGAATGGGCTAAGCAGTAAGCAGATTGACGGTCTGAGTAGTTTCTGCGTCTTAGGGACTGTCTTCAGTTGTGGGGTACCTTTCCCTCGGGTGATTAAGGTAGGTGGGTATTGGCCTAAACTGCGAGTTGAGTGAGTGGTTGGTAAAGGGAGTGGTCAGAGTGAAGGTCCCTCATTGCCCAGTTTGCTATGAAAAAGCTGTGCCTGCAGGCCAGGCTAGTCATTGACAATAGAGGAATTGGGGGGGGGGGGTGTGTTGACACTCCTACGAGGGTCAGCATGTACTTAGATATCAAAGCTTCAAGATACAGAACATAAGAGGACAAGCTTAATGCATGCTACGTGTCATTTATTTCTGCATTTGCCGGCACAGACTAGGCCTTGACTACTTCTCTTCTGGACCATTCCCCAAGCAGCTGAACTGCTGGTCTTGCTTCTAGAGTGTTCTGTACCCCACTCCATTGTCCTGAAGCACAGTTTTGATCACTTTACTTTTCTACTCAGAAGTCAACAGTGCTCCCTTGCTTGTGTAATATACCCCCAAAGACTTAGCCTGGTTATTTTATTTTTTCAAAGCTTGGCTTTGTTTTTCTTCATGCATCTAGTTGAATCCCTTAAGATTCCCTGTATATACCACATGCTTTCCGACCTTCCTTGTTCTCTGCGGTCTTTGCTCACAGTACATTCCCTGTTCTGCCCCAAGTGCCCATGCTCACGAGGTGCACCGGCCACAGACCCCGCACTGCTTTTAAAATTGAGTTATCATCTAACCTTTGTGATTTCTCTGTTTGCCCCTCTGGCCTAAGTAATCATTACCACAACTGTCATTTCATCTTAGATGCGCGCCTCTCTGGAGGCAAGGGCAGTTGGTACTTGTATTATAATCCTGTACAATCAACTGACTGTCTCTTCTCCTAGATTATACACTCCCTACGGCCTATTTCTTCTTTATTTTTTCTTTGTACATTTTCTGTTGCTGTGATTGAATACCTGAGACCGGGTAATTTATAAAAATATATCTTGTGGTGCTGGGGGCTGAGAAGTCACAGGGCTGTATCTGGTGAGGGTCTTAAACTACTCGTGGGGACTCTGGCTCAGGGTGTCACACTGTGAGGAGAGGCACTGAGAGCTTAAGTGGCTCTTAGAACCACTCTGTGATAGCTAGCCTAATTTTGTGATAGCCCATTTATTTATTAACTCTTTAATTCATTAATCTTCAAATGGATTAATCAATTCATGGGGACAGAGCCCACATGACCCAATCACCTTTTAAAGACTCTACCTCTTAATACATTAAGGATTAAGTTTTAACATGAGTTTCAGGGGGACAAACATTAAAACCATAGCGGTATTGTATTTCTGCTAACACAGGGCCTTATGTATAGTGTTCTATAAATAAATAGATGAATAGATGCAATTAATTTGGTTTAGACTGTATAACTTTCATCCCATTAAGCAAAAAAGGGTCTAACACGGGTACTTTTTCTCTGGCCGCTTCTACTTTTCTTTTGGGGGTGATTTATTTCTCACTGAGATGTATGTATCTGTGGCATGCTGTTAATGTAACTTGCCTGTTTTTTCATAGAAGCAGGGTGTCTATTTTGTTAGGAACAGGCTTGTGTTTTCCAGCTATTGCCCTCAGCACTAAAGATACAGAAGTGAGCAAAACAAATTAGGTCCCTGCTTCAGGAAGCTCAAAAACATACAGCTGCGTGATTTCTTGTATTAATGAATTTTTCAGGCAGAACTTTCAAAGTCATTTTTTCCTCTTGAAAGTCACTCTTGTTTAATTTTCTCTAGAGATACCTCTCTGTTTTCTAACAGGTAAATATGTATCATAGATTATTAACAACTGACTTTAAGGACCTTTTTCAATTTCTTTAAAAAAGCAGTCTTGGCAGGGCACGGTGGCTTGTGCTAGTAATCCCTCTTTGGGAGGCTGAGGTGGGGGATCCTTTGAGGCCAGTTGTTCAAGACCAGCCTGGAGAATATGGTGAGACCTCAGCTCTACAAAAAAATTATAAAAATTGTCTGGGTAGGGTGGCGTGTACTGATAGTCCCAACTATGGAGGGTGAGGCAGAAGGATCACTTGAGCCCAGGAGTTCCAGGCTACAGTGAGCTGTGATTATACCCCTGCTCTCCAGCCTGGCTCACACCTGTAATCCTAGCACTCTGGAGGCCAAGGCTAGTGGATTGCCCAAGAGCTCACAAGTATGAGATCAGCCTGAGCCAGAGCAAGACCTCCTCTCTAAAAGAAAATAGCTGAGTCTTGGGAGACTGAGGCAAGAGAATTGCTTAAGCCCAAGAGTTGGAGGTTGCTGTGAGCTCTGACACCACGACACTCTACCCAGGGCAACAAAGTGAGACTCTGTCTCAAAACAACCCAAAACCATGAGTATGATATGAAGAATGTGATATTTTGAGTTGGATGTGGGGATTATTCTTTCAACAAATCTATTAAGCAGCTACTATTTGTTAGGTAGTGTGATACTGCAAAATAAATATGTACTCTTGGACCTGATTTCCTGCCATACAATTTCTAAAAACCCTTAGAATCACGTAAGTGATGTCTTTTGTATGGTAATGAGTTGACTGACAGGGAGGTTGGTCACCTATAAGACCAACATCTCATTGGAGGATTGAGCCTTTGAAACCTACTGGCTAAGCTCCTGAGAGAGAAGAGAGGCTGAAAGTCAAGGTGACCACCAAGGCCAGTGGTTTTTAATCACGCCTACCTACTTAATGAAAAGTCCATAAAAACCTCAAAAGGTCTGAGAGGGGGACGACTCCGTGACCACTGAACAGGTGGAGGCTCCTGAGGGTGGGGTTCCCTACCTGCCTGCTAGACACCTTGCCTGATGCATCTTTTCACCTGTATGTATCCTTTGTAATTCTTTGTAATAAATTGGTAAACATAAGTAAGTGTTTCTCTGAGTTCTGTGAGCTGCTTTATTAAGTTAACCAAAGCAAAGGAGGGGGTTTTGGGAGCCCCAGGTTACAGTTTGTCATTCAGAAACACAGACCCCAGGACTGAGGCCTCAATTTGTGGAACCTGACACAGTCTTGGGTGCATGGTGCTAGAATTGAACTGGAGGACGTCCAGCTGGCGTCCACTGCAGAACTGGTTCTTGCTTGGTGTGGGGAGAAGGCCCAGCATATTCTGTCATAAAAGTCTTCTGTGTTGGTTATTGTGGTGTGAGACCAAAGGAAAAATGGTCTGTGTGTTTTCCACACTCAGGTACTAGCATAGCATTAAGATCCAGCAGGGAACAAAACAGCCCAAAGCCTCTGCCCTCATGGAACTTAGAGACCTAAGGAAAAGAAACAACTGATTGACAAGTAACAGGTGTGCTGTGTTAGGTAGTGAGACGTGTGAAGGAGAAAACAAAGCAAGGGGATATGGAGTATTTGAGAGAGATGGTGTTTCAGAGAGAGGACCAGGGAAGGCTGCACTGGCAGGCTGGTTCTCAGAAAAGCCCTGCAGAAAGTGAGGCTGCTTATATATGAGGAAGAGCATTTCAGGCAACAGCAACACCACGTGGCTGGAAGGCTCTAATGTGAATATGCCCGGCATAAATATCAGGGATGCCAGCGTGGCGTGGCGGGAGAATAGAGAGCAGTGGGAGGTTACGGGAGGCGTGGCTGTGTGCACGTGGGACTTTCTAAGTCACACTTAGCGATTCATTCTGAATGAGATGGGAAATGAATAGAGGGTTTCAAGCAGAGCAGTGGTATGTAAGATCTTAAATGTAAAAGCCATTGTGGAGGCAAGGTGCTATGGCTTACGCCTGAGATCCTATCACTTCGGGAAGATGCTTGAGGCTAGGAGTTTGAGACCAGCCTGAGTAACACAGTGAGACCCCATCCCTAAAAGACAACATGAAAAATTAGCTGAGCATGGTGGCACACACCAGTAGTCCTAGCTACTTGGGAGGCTGAGGCAGAAGGATGGCTTGAGCCTAAAAATTTGAGATTGCTATGAGCTATGATGATGCCACTGCACTCTAGCCCAGACACCGGAGAGAGACCCTGTATCAAAGAAAAAATAATGATAACGCAATCCCTTGTGGTTATGTGGAGGATTGACTTCAGGGGATCGAGGATAAGTAAGAAAATGAGTTGAAAGGCTACAGCAATAATCCAAGAGAGAGAGGGTGCACTTTGGACCAGGGTGGAACAAGTTGGGTGCAGACAAATGGGTGAATTCTAGACATATTTTGATTTTTTTTTCTTAGCAAGTGAAGAATAATTGCCTTTAACAAAAATGAGGAAGACCACAAAAGGAGTAGATTTGCTGGATGGGGTGAGGGTGGAGTGGTTGTAGTGAAGGAACTTAGTTTTGGAAATGCCGAGTTTCAGTTAGTGATGTCAGGCAGGTGGATATATAGAGGAGAGATCTAGTTAGAAATTTGTATTTGGGGATCATTTTCACATAGATGGCTTTTAAGCCTTACATTAAATGAGTTCACTAGGCTGTGAGTGTATGTATATAGACAGAACAGGGAGGAGGAGAAAGAACCAGGTTAAGGACGTGTTGTCCTGCAATCCAAGTTAAAAAGTAAGTACATCAAAGAGGAAAGAATGAGCAGCTGAGTCCAATGCTGAAGCTGACAGTAGATTTAGTATTGTGGAGGGGATCGGACCTTGATAATCACTCTTGTGGTAGAATGATCAGAACAAAAACCTCAGAATAGGTTCAAGAGAGAGGGTGGGTGTGTACAGAGAGAACACAGTGTAGACAATTTTTCCCAAGGAGCTGCTCTAATTATAGGAAAGATGAATGATTTATAGCTGGAGAGACAGGAGTCAAGAGAAGTTTTTTGTTTAGAATAAAGGCTTATAAAAGATGGGGAAAACTATAGCATGTTTACACATGAAGGGAGTAATCCAGTAGTGAGAACACATATACGAGAGAGGATTGCTAGAGCAGTGCTTCTGAGTACACTAAGGAGCAGTGGAGCGAAGTGCCGTGGAGTGCGGGGATGGGCCTAAGGAGCAGTGGAGCGTAGTGCAGTGGAGAGCGGGGATGGGCCTAAGGAGCAGTGGAGTGGAGTGTGGTGGAGAGCGGGGATCGGCCTAAGGAGCAGTGGAGTGGAGTGTGGTGGAGAGCGGGGATCGGCCTAAGGAGCAGTGGAGCGTAGTGCCGTGGAGAGCGGGGATCGGCCTAAGGAGCAGTGGAGCGCAGTGCCGTGGAGAGGGGATTGGCCTTAGTTGGGGGAGTAGATAATTCATCCACAGTGACAGGATAGGAACAGTAAGGAACAGAGGTAGGCAGGTGCATAGGTGTGACACTGGGAGTCTGTGGAAGTAGCTGGATTGCTTCAGTTTTCTCATTTTATCAGCTGAAAGTAAAAATGTGAGGGAAGATATTCACATTTGAGGAAAGAGAAAGTATAGAATAGTATCATTAAAGAGTATAGTAAAATGAACCAAGAAACTACAGATTGCTGGCACATTAAGGACCCAGATTAAGTTAATGGGCCATAATTTAGATAGAGACCATTCACCATGGTTGGGTATTTTTTTCTTCCAGTTTCATTTAGCTGCACAAGTTGAGTTAAAGTATAATAATACTAATACAAAATGTAAAATACAAAAGACCAGGAAATTACTGCCATTGAAAAAAAGAGTTTATACCCACAGTTCCAGAGGAGGGGGCATACCACCCAGGGGGGCCACCCGGGGCAGCACTGAGGTCTGTCAGAAGGCAGGCAGACAGCATACAGGGGATGAGGAGTAAGAGCCTTCATCGTGGGTTCCAACGGAAGGAGTGAATGGAGCAGGGTAAACAGAAGTAGGATGAGCTACTGTGTTCTGGGGCACAGGACCCTATTGGTTTGGCATCTGGCCATGGCGTGATCAGGGCAGTGTGGTGGTATAGAGTATGAGAGCTGGGTAAGAGCTGTTGCTAGGGGTGTGGACTCTGAGTTGATTTGTATTTGGCAAGTGCACCCCTGGGGGTGGAGGCAAGATGGAAATCAAGAGCTCCAGGGAAGGTCAGTTAGGCAGATTGTCCGGTTGTCCAGAACAGGGCAGGTCTGGCCGGTGCATGTACAGCTGTTAAAGCATCAAGTTTCCAGGGTCAAAGTAAGAGGACGCTGGAATTAATCATGATTTTGGTTTTGCCAGCAAGTGCAGTAAAATAAAAGGGGAGGCGCCTGTGACTCAGTGAGTGTGGCGCCAGCCCCATACACTGAGGGTGGTAGGTTCGAACCCGGCCCCAGCCAAACTGCAATAAAAAATTAGCCAGGCATTGCGGTGGGCGCCTGTAGTCCCAGCTACTTGGGAGGCTGAGGCAAGATAATTGCCTAAGCCCAGAGCTGGAGGTTGCTGTGAGCTGTGAAGCCATAGCACTCTACTGGGAGCAACAAAGGGCGATTCTGTCTCTAAAAATGTAAAATAAAATTAAGGGGTGAGGGTGAGAATGTAAGTCAAGTGTTTTCATGATTAACTATCAGGGCCAGATATGGGCAGCTGGGCAGTGGAGGCTGCTTCTCCCTCTCCCTGAAGCCGTTTCTCAGCCAGCACCTGGCCCAGGTCTCTGCCCCCTTCAGCCACCGTCTTGCCCTCATCACAGGTGTGGGCGAGGGTTGTAGGTGCTGTGACCACCATGGTTGCTGCTCAGCTGCCTCAATTCACTCCTCCTTGTTGCTGTTGTCTCCCTCAGCTACTAGAGCCGCGATTCTCACAACCCACAGGATCTGTATTAAAGGGCCGCGGCATTAAGAAGGTTGAGAATCACTTTACTAGAGCTTCTCGTTTGACGAGGAGGACGGTGGCAGGGAGGATGAGGAAAACCCAGACAAAGATGCCTCTGACTCAGAGGTCAAGGCGTCAAGCCTTAGCAGTATGGACTTACTAGGATGTGCCAGCATTGAGGCTGAATCAGAAGATAGCCAAGCACACAAACAGGTGCACCGATCAGAAAGCCCCTGACACCACGGGAGTGTGGTCTGTTGGCAAAGATCCTAAGCGGCTGCAGCAGAAAGCTCCAGGGGAATTAAATCAACAGGTAGAAAAAAGAAATTGTAGACCGTGAAAAAAAAAAAAGAGAATCACTGAAGAAAAGGATGGGTTCAGAAAAAGAATCAGCAGAAAAGAAAAAAAATAATAATAAAGAAATGGAGGACAAAGGATAGGAACTAGAGAAAGGGATTTGCAAGAAAAAGAAAAAGAAAAATATAAAGAATGATTGAAGAAAGAAATCCTGAAGAATGTGAGGAGAAGAGGAAAAAGAAAAATGATGGCAAGCCGAATTACAGGGGAAAAAGGAAATAGGGAAATAGCAGGAAAAAAGTTTAAGGAGTGGTTGAAAAATGCAAAAAATAAACCTTGTCCACCTGCAAAGAACTATGGTTATACAAATGGACAACTTCCAGGTTTTTACGGTGGAAATTCCTATCCAGAACCAGCCTTTTATAATCCAACTTCATGGAAACCAGTTCATAGACCCCCTCCCAGAAAAGCTAAGGATCTATCAGGAGAAAAGGATAGAAAGACCTGTGACACACAAATTATTTACTGCTCATAATCATGAGTTAGGTACAATTAATATTATTACCCCTACTTTACCCAGAAGTCAGTGTGGACCTTGGCTCTGACTGCCTGGGTTCAAATCTCAGCTATAGTAAGAATGTTTTCCCTTTTAAGCCTCTGTGACTTGACATAAAATAATGTTAATAGCACTCCTTAGAGTTGTGAGGGAAGGGATGTAATCTATGCAAACTCTTCAGGGTCTCAGGTAGCGTAGACGGTCCTCAGGTCTCCACGTGAAAGTCTGCTTTTCTGCTGTTGGCTGGTTCTTGTTTTCAATCCTGAATCCTCTCTGTTCTCTTTTCTTTTTCTTATATAAGGAATGATAATCTGCAAGCAAGGAAGTCTATTAGCTTTATTGGTCCAGGAAAAGGACCTGGACAAGCCAAAGGATATGCTGGTGCAAATCAAAGCAGAATGGTGATGTCAAAAACCATGATCCTTCCACCGGAACTGAGGGCAGAAAAAATGAATATTCCCAGCATAAAGACGGTTCAGGTAATAGGCTTTCAAAATCTGAGTTTATTTGAAATGACATTGCAAAACCTGGTTGAAATAAAAGATAGAAAATATGCTGCTTTCAAATAATAATTGTTAATTGTGACATACTGACTTTGGTAGGGGTTTTGCCACATCCCATTCCAGTCAACATAATACTGGCAGTTGGGCACTGTCACTGGTTTTCAATAATAAGAACATTACAGGGAAGGAGGAATGTCTACTCCCGACTTAGGAACTAGCTACTCGTGGTATTGACTGCAGCTAATACCCTGCAGCTACTATCCATTCTCAGCAATGTGCCCTTGAAAACGCCATGAAATTAATTGTCATCAAGTCAGTTATTTTGTCTCATTAGAAAACTATAACTAAGGATTGACTATTAAACATTTCGTTAAAGTATTATATATGTATACAAAGCATATAATATATAGCTGAATGGGTTAAGCATTTTTGTAGGTAGGACATTGAAAGCACAGCCCATAAAAGATAAAACTGGTAAGTTGGACTTCAGAAAGCTTTCCCCTTTGAAAGACACTGCTAACAGGAGGAAAGTGACACGCTGGGAATGATCATTTACAAAAGCACACTCTGATACAGCACTGTGACTAAATGTGTGAGCAACCCTCACAACAAGGTTAAGACAGCGCAATTTTAAAAACAAACTACTCAAACAGCCCTTTACTACAGTTGATATGCATATGGTGTTATGAGCACATGAAAAGATGACCAGTGTTAGTCAATAAGGAAATGCAAAATCCATGAAACACTACTGAATACTTAACTGCAGTAGCTGAAATTAAAAGAACGACCATACCGAATATTGTTAAGTATGGGGAAGAACTAGGGTCTTGATACATTGCCGTAGACACCCACACACAGAAGCAGGTTACACCTACAGTATCACCCACCTGTTTCACTTCTAGGTATTTACCAAGAGAAAAGAAACTATGTTTAAACAAACACTAGTACTTGAATGTTTATAGCAACTTTACTTATGATGGCCCCAAAGTAAAACAACTCTAATGTAATTTTAGTAAGCAAACGCTATGTATTTGTACATATTTAATACATATTTATGTATGTGTGTATATATGTATCTAGATAAATATATATATATATATATATATATATATTTTTTTTTTTTTTTTTGGTTCATTGGTTGGTTTTTGGAGACAGAGTCTTAGTAACCCTGGGGTTGAGTGCCATGGCAACATAGCTCACAGCAACCTCAAACACTTGGGCTCAAGTGATCCTCTAGGCCTCAGCCTCTGAGTAGCTGGGACTATAGGCACTCACTACAATGCCTGGCTAGCTTTTCCTTTTCTAGTAGAGATGGGGTCTCACTTTGCTCAGGATGGTCTCGAACTCCTGGACTCAGGTGATTCTGCCTCCGTCTCCCAGAGTGCTGGGATTACGGGCATGAGCCACTGTGCCCAGCCCCTGTATCTGTTTGCTTTTTCAATGATGACATGCTGAATGCTTTTCCTCTAAGAGCAGGAATAAGAGAAGGATGTCTCTTTACTTCTCTTCAGAATAATAGTGAAAGTTCTAGCCAGGACAATTAAGCAAGAAAAAGAAGTAAAGTAAAAGCAGCTGAAGTGCCCGTTTGGTGAGTGTGATCTGGGGGTGTCCCAGTAAAGGGAAGGAAGCCCCCGAACTTGCCAGGCAGGCGGCTTCTTGGCTTCATGCTGGGAAGACAGAGAGCGAGCCCTGGAGCTACAGGAGAGCTGCACAGAGACAGAGACAGACAGCAGAGCCTACTCCACAGATGGCGTGGGGACCCTGTGTGGGACAATGGCAACATTGGGAAACAGCCATACATGGCGAGCATTATCTTCAGCTCAGGCCACAGAGGTTGATCATGAACTGCTGTCACAGACAGGGGAGTGTTTGGAAGGTTCATCTGACTTGGGCTGGTCCCAGGCTGGTGTGTTCTGGCGCCTTGGTGGTGGTGGTTGGGGTCTCATGGCGACCAAAATAGCTGCACTCAGGTTCTCTTGAGCTTTTCCCCTTTATCTCCACATTAAATGGATAAACAAAATGAAATTCCCACACATGGAACCACATGAATGAACCTTGAAGACATTATGCTGGGTGAAATAAAACAGTTACAAAAGGACAAATACTGTATGATTCTGTACTTACTAATATAAGTAGTAAGATTCATAGATACAGAAAGAAATACGGTAGGTGCCAGGAATTGGGTGCAGGGCAAGGGGGAGTCGTTCTGGAGATGAGCGGGCTCTGTGGGTGGATGTTAACGGTGGCTGCCCAGCAGCCTAAGTGTACTCAGTGCCACTGAACTGCACCCTTAAAAACAGTTAAGACAATAACTTTTAATGTTATGGGTAGCGTAACGTTATTTTAAAAAATGATAATTAGAACAATTCCAACATGCCAGGATTAAGAGCCTCAGTAACTCACTTCCTAGAGAAATTGGTTAAAATTAAAAAAAAAAAAAAAACCAAGTCTTTAACGCCTTTGGAAATTAACCTAAGTACAAACAGCAAAGACACATCTATTCAAGAAAATGTGAAAATTCAGTGATGAAGACAAGGTTCTGTGGCTTTTAAGCCAAGCACTTCCTACTTCACCCCTCCTAACTCAGTGAGCTGGAGACCCCACTCCTTTCATCCAGGAACGTAGCTCTCTGTCCCCTCACGCAGCTTCCATGAGGAAGCCTGCCCAGCAGCAGGGCTTCCGTGTTCATCATCCTGCCCCCAGCTGCTCATTGCTGACGGCTCGGCTTGGATTAAGTGTGGTTGAGAGGTGAGGACACCCTTCCGCCCCACTGGGAAGCTCTTCCCTGGTTGTGGCCACTAAGAGTGTTGGGAAATTCTGTAACTTGCCTCCGGTGCATGAGGCAGTGATTTCATGCCGAGAGCAGCAAACTGACAAGACCCCAGGCTGCTGTCGCCTCCCTGCACTTGCCACTCAAAGCCCAGAGTGTGAGGTGGTCACTCGAGAGGAGCTTATCATCATCTCCGCCCTGAGTACCAGGGAGGTGGGAGGAACAGGCTGACAGCTCAGAGTGTTTCCCCATAGGAGCTGACTTCATTCTCAGCAGCTTGGTAGAGAAGTTTAACACCAAGCACCCTCAAAAATAGTGTCGGTTGTGATAAAGGCCTTGGGAGGAGATGGCTGGATCTGGTGAAGATATGTCCTAGACCAGTGATTTTCAGCCAGTATACCACAGGTAAACTGATGTGCAGGTCTTGGGAGTGTTGAGAAAATTTTAAGGATCATTAATTAATTATTTTTGAAAGGAGTTCAAAGCACAGTAAGTATGTTTTTTTAGTTTTTTTTGTTTTGATCAGTCTAATTTAAGTGTGCCATGAAAGTTTAACTATAGGTTAACTATAGGTTCAACAGTGCTGTGAGACAAAAATGTTTGAAAAGCACTGGCCTAGGTTGTAGGCCGGCTAGTTTGCAGTCCCTCGGAACATGATAAAGCCGCGAGGAGGAGCCTCTGCAGACAGAGCGAGTGTCAGACATCCAGAAGGAGCCTCTGCAGACAGAGCGAGTGTCAGCCAGGAGGAGCCTCTGCAGACAGAGCAAGTGTCAGCCAGGAGGAGCCTCTGCAGACAGAGCAAGTGCTAGACAGCCAGGAGGAGCCTCTGCAGACAGAGCAAGTGTCGGACAGCCAGGAGGAGCTTCTGCAGACAGAGCAAGTGCTAGACA
>CAUYQV010028905.1:0-76905 GCA_963574575.1 Galagoides demidoff | reverse complement strand
GCCTGAGTACAATATTCCCTTAATAATTTTTATCTCTTAATTCTAGAATATAATCTCTATAGTATATTATATTCAAACATATTATTTGTTTATCCTATTCATTACTTATTTCTAGTTCTTAGAACAGTGCCTGGCATAGAGTAAGTATTTTATTGGTATTTACTTAATTCTTTTTGGGGGGAGGGTTTAAGAGACAGAGTCTCACTTTATTGCCCTTGGTAGAGTGCTGTGGAGTCACAGCTCACAGCAACCTCCAACTCCTGGGCTTAGGCAATTCTTCTGCCTCAGCCTCCCAAGTAGCTGGGACTACAGGCATCTACCACAACGCCCAGCCATTTTTTGTTGCAGTTTGGCCAGGGCCGTGTTTGAACCTGCCACCCTCAGTATATGGGGCTGGCGCCCTACTCACTGAGCCACAGGCACCACCCTATGTACTTAATTCTTTTTTTTTTTTTTTGAGACAGAGCCTCAAGCTTTCCCCCTGGGTAGAGTGCCGTGACATCACAGCTCACAGCAACCTCCAACTCCTAGGCTCAAGCAAGTCTCCTGCTTCAACCTCCCAAGTAGCTGGGACCACAGGCGCCGGCCACAACGCCCAGCTATTTTTTTTTGGTTGCAGCCGTCATTGTTGTTTTTTTGGCAGGCAAGGGCTGAATTCGAACCCGTCACCTTAGGTGTATGTGGCTGGCGCCTTAGGCCACTTGAGCCACAGGCGCCACGCCAATGTACTTAATTCTTAATGTATCAGTATTATTCTGATTGCTTTACACATATCAACATGTTTCATTTTCCTACAAACCTAATGAGGTGTCAGTACTATTTCATGAATTAGGAAGCAGATATAGAGAGATTGAGAAAGAGGTAACCGATTCAAATCTGGCTACAGAGTTTTGCAGTATGTTATCATTGCATTACATTGCTTCTCAGCATAGAAAGAATGAATAATTCTTTCTTAAGAATTTTTTTCTATTATTATTATCTAGTACATCCTTGACTCTATAACGAATTTTATTGGAGACAAAAATCATCTAAAGACTGTGTAACATGTTTTCCAACAAACACATCTGTTTTTAATGTAACAATTTTAGAAATTTGATTAGAATATAAATTATATATTTATAAATTTAGATCTAGTTGTATACTTTTCCATAAAGATAAGAAGCTTGTGTGGTTTTCTTTCCTTAGGTCCTTTAGGCATAAATACTTAAGCCCTCTTATTTCTTCATGTCATCTATCTGTTCAGTGTCTGCCAATGGTAGAGGTATGAAGATTGAGAATAAAGCATGTTCTTTTAAAAAACAAATATATCCAGAATTTATTCTAATATCATGTAGTAATTTTTGGGATTGTGACTTTTTTTAGTTTAGTGTTTTAAAAATTGTGGTAAAATATGTATACATAATATAAAATTTATGTAGTAGTATTAGGTATTTCACATTGTTATGCAACTAAACTCCAGAATTTATTCATCTAGGTACCTCATATAAGTGGAATCATACAGTATTTTGTGATTAGTTTACTTCATAATGTCCTTAAGATTTATTCCTATTGTAGTATGTATCAGAATTTCCTTTCTTTTTAAGCCTGAATACTATTCCCTTCTATGTCCTTCTGGATCATACATTAACTCTGTGTTTGACTCTTTGGGGAGAAATGGACATAGTATTTTTCACAGTGGCTGTAAGATTTTATATTACCACTAGCAAATTTCTCCATGTCCTTGCCAGTACTTGTTATTTTTGATTATTTTGCTAGTATCAGTCCTAATGGCTATGAGGCAAGATGTTATTGCATTTCCCTAATGATTAGTGATGTTAAGCATCTTCTGTATGCCTATTGGCCATTTGTTTCTCTTTGGCGAAATGTCTATTCAAGTCCTTTGCTCATTTTTAAACTGATTTGTTTGGTGGTGGTGGTGGTTGACTTCTAGGAGTTATTTTTTATTTATTTATTTTTTTTGCAGTTTTTGGCCAGGGCTGGGTTTGAACCTGTCACCTCCTGTATATGGGGCTGGTGCCTACTCCTTTGAGTCACAGGTGCCACCCCTAGGAGTTCTTCATATATTCTGGATAGTCAGTTATATGACTTGCATATTCTTTGTCCTATTTTGTAGTTTGCCTTTTCACTCTGTTGATTGATGCACTGAGGTCTTAAATTTTGATATAGTTTAATTTATCTATTTTTATTTTTGTTGCCTGTGTTTTTGGTGTGCTATCAAAGAAACCATTGCCAAATCCAATGTTATGAATCTTTCACCATGTTCTTCTAAGAGTATCATAGTTTTAGGTTTTTGATGCATTCTCAGTTGGTTTTTGTTTGTGGTTTAAGGTAACAGTCCACCTTTATTCTTTTGTATATGGATATCTTTTATGCTAAAATATTTTCCACTATATGAGAGAAGATTTTATAAGTGATGATTACTCCAGCTTGAGCTAATTTAAGCATAATGGGAAATTTATTGATAAGAGAAATTTACTGATTACTTTTATTGATTTTAATTTTTTTTTTGATTTTAATTTCTTTTTAAAGAAGTTGAATAGTCAAGCTACTAGAAGACTGCTAGGTCACAGAAATAAGAAAGAGAGTATCTGAAACACACCAGAAGAACCTGTTGTCCTTTTTCTTTTCTTCTCTTTTCCTGTTTTTTTTGGGGGGTGCAGACTGGGTTTTTCCACATGGCAGTCACTAACAGTGCCAGTTTTATGTCTCAGATTCAATTCCCAGACTAGCTTCAAAGTTGTATCAGCTCCAGGGTCTTAAAAATTTTAGAAAGGGATTATTGGTTCGGCTACATTTGATTTTCTGTCTTTGCATCACTTAGCACACAAATAAGGCCATTTATGTTGATCTGAGCTCTTACATAGGTTAAGATAAGGGATGCTAGTCAATTAGTCTTAAGTCCCTCCTAATACTCTTTGCCAGAAAAAATGGTATGATTTATATCCCGTTTTGTAAATAAATAGGGTATTGATTGTCTATTAAATAGTAATTAGAACTTAGCCTCTGAAATATTAAAAGGTTGAAAGTGTGTAGAGGTGATTCTCTTTTAAGATTTTGTAAATATTTTATATTCCAGCATTTAACTGCAAAATAAAGTTTTAATAAAAGTCAATTGTTTTAGGAAATTATTTGGAATATTTTGTAATTTTCAGTAAGACCCCAAAATGAATATAAACATGACACAACTAGAATGGACAAAAAAATGAGACTTAATAATTAAAAAATATATATTTATATTTAATGTTGCACATATAATTAGAATGTGTAGACTGCTACAATGTTTGGAGATGCCCGTTAAATTTAGAAGCTTTCCAGATTATTGAAGGAGCAATGTTAATTTCCCCAGAGTTCTTGGATATGGATGAACCCTCCTTTCTCCCCATCAACAGCAGTGTATCTATGAAATCTGTTATAACTTCTGTAAATATGTATTTTATATATATATGTAATATATATATATAAAACTTCATTTCAGTTAATTCCTGATTTGTAATACCATACAGAAAACATGTCTTACATATTAACTTCTATCATAACTTATAACTTAAGAGAATGTGGATTTAGAAGAGAGGAGAAAATTTTGGAAAAATAGCACCCTGGGGAAGTGGCATTAAGGGCAAATTTCTTGAAAAAAATTAGTTGATTAAAGTGTTTTTAGTTAAGGAACACCTTGAATGCTCTATACTTATATTTAAGATAGATCACTTTGACATATTTGAGCTATACACTCAATTGTGTTAAAACTGCAAAGCAGGAGTTTGTGGGACTTATTTAACTGTTCATTCCTTGGTGTAACTTTTTGCTGATTTAGACTGTCTTCTTAGAAGGCCCAACTGAAGGTCAGCTGCTTTGGGGAAATAAATTGTTCTTATATGTTTTTGTTATTTTAAAAGATATGAAAACAGTGGTATGATCATTGGAGCACATTTAATTCAAGTCTTTTCCCAGTTCCTTGGCCTAGAAGGGAGTACTGTTAGTAATTTGGAATGTCTTCTTTTAGAACATATGTTTTCCTGAAATAGAAGTTTTGATTTGGTGGAAAATGAGAAGAACAAGACCAGGCTGCAGATTTCCAAGTCATGGAGTTGGCTTGAATGGAGTCTTTGGTGACTTGTGTATGGTATCTGTGGGCTCTGGATGTTTGGAGTTGGGGAAGAGTCAGCTGTAGATGGGTTAGTTTTATATATAGGGAGGCAAGAGGGATTATTTAAAAAATCACTTAGGACTAAACCTGCATGATCAAATGGTAAAGTTGTATTTTTCTTCTTCCTCTTCTTTCTTGTGTTTATATGTTTTTTCTTTCAGAAGCTGCAGGTCAAATTAGTGTTATGCTATGTTTAATGTATATTATGACTTTTTGTGGTTAAACTTTGCAGTAGTCAGAATTCTTTCAAGTGTTAGAATCTGGACTCATTGATTTAAACAAAGAGAGGAATTTATTGGCTTATAAGACTGAAAAGTTCAGGGATCCATGTACTTGAGAAGTGTTAAGGAAGGATCCTTGTCTACACTTTGCTTTTCTCTCTATTGGTTTAATCCCCAGGTAACTCTTTCCCTGTGGCTCTAGGATTGTGTCCTGCCATTTAACAACTTCAGCAGAAAGGGAACATCTTCCCAAGAATTACAACAAATTTTAGGATTGACTTTCATTGGCTTGGGTGAATGGGCCTGGATCAAATAAATACTCCTGGACCTTAGTTTGTGACCAGCCCCACCACAAGGTCATGGACATGATAGTGGGGAACCTGTTATTTTAGGTTTTACTAGGCAATACTGGAATAGTAAATTCTGAATGCTACGGACTTTATACAACTAAGCTTATTTCTCACTCAGACAAAGTGTGCTACAAGTTCAGGTGACTGCTTCTCTAGTACCATGTGGTAACTAAAGAATCTATTCTGTTTCCATCTTCGGCTTATGGTGAGGCTTTCTCAGTTGCTTCAGCAGAGGTTTGTACACAAGCTCTAAATACTTCAGCCTGCTAGTTACACAGAACTCAAACTATTACAAGGATCTGGCCCAGTGTTCTTGTCAGACTGCTAGGAGGCTGGGAATTGTGTGAAACATTTTAACAAACATATGTGTGCCTGCCACAGGCTATTGTACAGAAAGTAGAGTATCTACTCTATCCTGAGACCCTAAACAGTGTTTAAAATGTTAATATAAAAAAATGCAACCAAAGTTTGAAACTACCCATTCTATGAAATGTTTTTTGCCTGAGTTTGACTTGTTTTTATTGAACATAATTCATGAGTTTGTGAAACCACTGACTTTAAAAGTAATTTCTAGAGTATAACCCATTTATAGGTTGAAGACTGTGGTTACCATAACTACACTGCTAAGTTAGTCAGTCATTTGCTAATAGCTAAATTCCATGGATATTTTAGGTACCTGTTTTATTATTTCTTTTATAAATTGACTGTTTTCTGTCTTCTTAGAATGTCTTTTAAAAAAGTTATCTTTGGTGAAATACTACCTTAGGTTTTCTGGGTTATGTGTATCAGTGGTTGGTAAAATTTTTTAAATAGAGTACCACATGATAAATAGCTTAGATTTTGTGGGCCATGTGCCACAACTTCTCAATTCTGCCATCTTTCACCTTTGTTGTTGTACAAAAGTGGCCATAAACTTCTACATACACTCATTCATGGATGAGTGTGGTGTGTTCCAATAAAATGTTACTTGCAAAAATAGGCGATGGGCCATAGTTTGTTTACTTCTCATCTTCCTGGCTATTACCCTTATTCATCATCTCAAGCAACTCGCCGTCCTTCTCTGTTAAATATATGTGTAGTATCTCTAAATTATCATTAGCCACCTTCTCATTTTTTACTTGTTGAATAGCCTCATTCATGTTCGTTATTTTAACTGTTTCAAGTGTTGGAATCAGATTTGTGGTAGGTTTTGGCTTTCCTGTTACTAGCTTGGTTACTTAGTGTGTCTGAGTTCTGTAAATTAAGGCCAATAATACTTGCTTGGAATTGTTGTAAGCATATGATTACATGTATATATAAGGAGGTTAGCATAAAGACATGGTTGACAAATGGTACCTCCTGTTGTTTTGTTAATCATCTTCACACATGTTGACTCTGGCATCTGTATCTTGATCCTAGAAGTTTTTTTAGACTTCCAGTTTTTATCGCATATCTCTATTGGACATTTTAATTTAGCTATTCTATACTTTCGGGTATGAAGCATTCAGCGGCAGGTAACAGAGTTTTCTTACATACCAAGAAGCTTGGAAGCAAAGAATTCTAGAATTCTAAAGCAAAAAATTCTCTGGTACCAGAGTATTTTCATGAATCTCTTGGTGGTCGTCTTCATGGTTGCAGGATATTGCAGTTGCTTCAAGCATCCTGTCCTCACAGATCTGTATCCAAAGTTGTAAAAAGGTGGGAAGAAGAAGGGTCTTATCTCTATGTAGTGTTTTCCTTTTATTATAAAAGTTACCATTAAAAAAAGCTAATTAGGAAGTGGAATTTATTGGACTTGAACACTTAAACTTGAGGAAGTATAAGATGACTGGTAAATTTTTGCCTTAAATGTTCATAAGCTATAAAATTCACTCTTTTAAAGTAGTGTTTTTAAGTACATTTACAGTTGTGCAACCATCATTACTATCAAATTTTAGAACATTTTCATCAGCCCCAAAAGAAACCCTGTACCCATTAGCAGTCATTTCCTCTTCCCCATGCACCAGCAACCACTAATCTATTTTCTGTCTCTATGAATTTGCCTCTTCTAATAAACTCTTCTAGTCATCATATTTTCCCCATCTTCCTTTTAGAGTTCTCATTTAGAAAGGACTGTAGGTCATGCACAATTACTAGTTTGCTAGCTGTGACTCATCCTTTTGTCTATTACCTGAAATAATTAATGCATAGCCATAGTAGCTTTGCTGATATTTGGGTGAATTAACAAGTTAATTTATTTATAGCATCGAGTTTTCACAGTGTTTCAGGTAACCATAATTAAGAAACAGTGGTTAAGAGTGGTTTAGAGTTCCTTAACACGAGATGTCAGCAACATTGAACCCATTCCTAGTTATTCATAAATTACTTTTATTTTCCTTCTTTGTCTTTGCTCAGGATCTTCCTCTATTTGGGACCCACCCCATGCATCCCCACCCCCCAGGGCTTTCCAGTTTCTTAATACTTACTTACTTCTTAGACTCAGTCAGGGAATCAGAAAATTCCACCTTACCCACCTGCCTTAGGGAAACCCTCTCTACAGAACTCTCTATTGTTCTTGGCAAGTTTTATAAAAGTGTCTGTGCATTTCATTTCTGTAGTCCAGGGATCTCTGAACTTTTTATTGGTCACCTGTAAAAAATGTTTTTAATATATCTGCCTAGTTATTTATAAAGTATGTGCTTATCCTATATAGTGATGTATTAAATAGTAATAAGTCTCTTTTGATAAAAAAATACATAAATGTGAGGTGTAATGCATTTATCCAGTACTTTATTTCACAACCAGTGATAACTATGAGTTTCTTGATGGCAGGCACTCAATAAAATGTTGATCTGAACTCTTTTCTCAGTGTCTTGCTTGTTCTTTATCCACTTCCTTTAGGTATTCCTTTTTGTGTCTATCTTTATTATAGCACTTACCATGCTATATGTGATAATTATTGGTATACATTTGTATCCTTTCAATTGTGTAAGTCTTTTGAGGATGGGTACTCTTTTAATTTCTGATGTTCCCAGTGGCTTGCATAGTGCCTATCACATAGTAAACAGCAGTTTAAAATGAATAAAGTGAATTAAGTGGAATGAATTTTTATTAATCTGAGAATAATTAAGATAATGATCTTTTATAAGATTTATTTGAAAGCGAGAAGGGCCATTTATTTTAAAAATGCTTAAAAGTTTAGAGCAGTACATCTAAAATTGTGATAATGGACTAGGTTCTTTTTAGTTTTCTTTTCTTTTTTTTTGAGACAGAGCCTCAAGCTGTCCCCCTGGGTAGAGTGCTGTGGTATCAAAGCTCACAGCAACCTCCAACTCCTGGGCTCAAGCGAGTCTCCTGCCTCAGCCTCCCAAGTAGCTGGGACCACAAGTGCCCACCACAACACCTGGCTATTTTTTGGTTGCAGCCATCATTGTTGTTTGGCGGGCCCGGGCTGGATTCAAACCTGCCATCTTAGGTGTATGTGGCTGGCACCTTAGCCACTTGAGCCACAGGTGCCGAACCTCTTTTTAGTTTTCAAACTATTGTATGTTTATGCTTTTGTAAAATACAACATAAATTAAACACTAAAAAAGGACAAATATACAAAATACATGCCCTAATTTTTATTATAGATTCAATAGACATAAAATTATGTGCAACTTCTGTATTTAATAACTTGTTGTGGATTGGTAACAAAGAATCTGATCCATGTACCCTTTGCTGATCCATGTACCAGTGCTTTGAGAAATATGCTGTTAGGCCCTGTTATGTGGTAGGTACTATTGGTACCATTTATAGGAAACTGGGACACAGAGAAATACATTGTCTAAGAGGTCACATAGATACTGTATGGAACAGCCAGGATTCAAGCCTAGATAGGATAGTTTCACTCAAAGTCCATGTGCTAGTCTACTTTTGATTTTGCAAAGGTGAAATAAGGTAGTATTATATTTTAAGGACAGTTAAGCACAGATGTGGATATAGACAAAGGCTGTTATAAGTCAGAATGTAATTCATTTGCCTAGAAAAGAGGTTAAGGGGCCACATGATGATTTTCATATAAAAGTAGAGTTATACAGGGTGGTGACCATGTATTCTTTTATACTCTTCAAGAGTAAGCGTCTGCTTACATTTTACCTTTGTTAATATTAAACCCCCCCATTTGAGAAAACAAAAGAGTTTTGGTATCTCTTTGAAATGTGTCCTTTTGCCATGACTCAGTTACAAATGCTGAGTATATGCATCCTTCTGTATCCAAGGGGGATTGTTTCCAGGTACCCGGTGGATACCAAAATGTGTGTCACATTCCGGATACAGTGTTTGCACATAAGTACACATTTAAAGTATCCTCCTGTATACTTTAAATCATTTCTAGATTAATTATAATACCAAATACAGTGTAAATATCTATTACACTGTTTTTTATTTGTATTATTTTTGTTGTTCTGTTATTTATTTATTTGAATAATTTTGACCTATGGTTGGTTGAAACTGTTGCAGAACCTTGGGATAATGAAAGGTCAATTTTACTTTGTTTCTCCTATTCTTTCTCTTACCTTTTTTCTTATTTGAGAGCATAGTCAACTAAATTATTTTGATTACACTCATAAATACCGAAATAAAGTTATTTTCTATAGGCATCAGTATTTTTAGAAGAAAATGTAAGTAATGATCATATTATGATGTTTATGGAATAGATAAATTGCTGTCTTAATTGTTTTATATCATGAAATTATTTGTTTAATGAAATTAGAAAGTAAAGAATATTTCAGTTTTAATAACAGCATTTTTTATAAATTAAAAAATATCTTCTTCCTATAGAAATCTGGTTAAGAAGTACTGTCCTAAACGTTCATCCAAAGATGAAGAGCCAAGGTAAATTATATGCCTGTTTCTTATCATATTAAGTAATTTAAAAATATTTATTTTTATTTAGTAAAATAAATATATTGTTAGCTTTTTAAAGATTGTTATAAAGTCTGTTTTATTAAAAAATTATTATTTATGAAAATGGGAATTACTGTTTATCTGAGGATAAATATTTTAGTGGGCTTAGTCAACAGTTTTCTAGAATAATTGAAGTGTGGGGTTCTGAGTAAAATATAGATTAGGACTCCACTTGAGTTATTTGTCTCCAGAAGAAAGGAGTATTTCATGCTTTATTTTCTAGTTGTCAGCTTGTTAGAGTCTTGTTTTCACTTTTATAGGTAGTAAAACAATTTGGCTGATTGGATTAAAGGGATAATGAAAAGAGATTTTTAGGGTCATTTTTAAACTCTGAATAAAAAGGTTAGGAACCACCTATGAATTTTTTGGCAGTCATAAACAGAAATATTGGATGACTGTGAAATGTAGAAACAAAAAGAGACTAGACTTAAACAAGCAAACAACTTTGCATATAATTGTTGGGATTCTTAGATTTAGTTTTAATGGAGTCCTATCTGAACTGTCAGTCTTTAGCTATAAGAAAGTGTTCCACGATGTGTTCAAAGTAGATGCATACATTTTAATGCAGTGATTCTCTCTGTTTCTCTCCTTCCCTCCACACATATTTTTACCCTTATTTTTGACCCTTCTGTCCCCTTTTGGTGCAAACCATAATGGCACTTGACTCACTTCCATTCAGGATGTGGGCAGGCATATAGGCAGCTGTGTCCAGAGCTGATAGCAAAGTTGTTCTGTAGATCAGCCATCGAGATGCATTTGAGTGGTATGATTGGCAGGTTCTGTCCTCGAGAGCAAGCACATCATCTCTGCAACAGGTTCAGCTGCCAAGCCTAGGAATGCAACCAAGTTCATTCCCAAGCTCAGGCCAGTCATTTGGCAACTTAAGAGATTCCAGTATGCCAAAAGAGCCTGCAGGTAGTATTCTTATTATTTTTTGACCCCAAATACCCCTTTACTAATAAATTAAAGACTACTTGAAAATATACAAACATGTACAACTTGAACTTAATGCAGGATTCTTTCCATATGAAGTTATAGACCTTGTAGCTAAGATTTAGGTTGGATATGTTAACATCCATCAAGTGTTAGGCTCAATCCATACCTTACCAAAAACGTGTAATGAAGATAAAAATAAATCTGACCATTTAAAAATATGTTTTTGCCAGGTTTACGTCGTGTATAGCCTTTTTTAACATCCTTAATGAGTTAAATGACTATGCAGGACAGCGAGAAGTAGTAGCAGAAGAAATGGCACACAGAGTGTATGGCGAATTAATGAGATATGCTCATGATCTGAAAACTGAAAGAAAAATGGTAATTCTTACGATTTTTATCCAGTTACAATATAGATGAAATGTTTTTGCAGAAATAATTCCTTTGTTTTAAAAATGCATATTAGCATAAACTGGTTTTCTATTTCACTAAGTTTCTAGCTGAAAATTATCACAGGGTACTCTTGTTAATTTATAATCCTTTGGATTTAAGACCAAAGTTTGGCAAACTACAGACTACTGCCTATTTTTGCTTCCTCGTTTCCACAAACTAAGAATGATTTTTATATTTTTAGATGGTTGAAAAAAAATTAAAAGAATGACATTTTATGGCATGTGAAAGTTAAATGAAATTTAAATTTCATTGTTCATAATTAAAATTTAATGGAACAGATTCATATTCACTGACTTACATATTGCATATGGCTGCTTTTGCATATTCATCATCAGCAGAGTTGAGTGTTTATGACAGAGGAATTGTGGCTTGCAAAGCCTAAAATATATGGGTATTTATCATCTGACCCTTTGTAGAAAATATCAACCCCTAGTCAAGACAGTCATTATTTTCCTAGACATTATATCTTTTTTTTTGAAACAAAGTCTCACTGTGTTGCTCTACATAGGGTGCTGTGGCATCACAGCTCACAGCAACCTCAAACTCCTGGGCTTAAGCAATTCTCTTGCCTCAGCCACCCAAGTAGCTGGGACTATAGGCGCCTGCCACAACACCTGGTGATTTTTTTGTTGCAACTGTTATTGTTGTTTAGCTGACCCACCAGCGCCAGCATTGGTGTATGTGCCGAGCCAGACATTGTATCTATTTTAAAGGTTATAAAGTATTAAAAATAATATCCTATAAAATGCATTTTAGAGAGTTCTGCTTTTTCTTGCTAGTCTTGCTAGATCTTGGTAAAGTTATATAATTAATGTCTTGAAAAAATAAATAGCCTTTGAGGACTTTAGACTTTATTTCATATTTAAATTTAATTTTAATTACTTTTGTTTGCTTTTGTCTTATTTTATTTTTTGTTGGTGATTAATCTTTAGCATCTCCAAGAAGGACGGAAAGCTCAACAATACCTTGACATGTGCTGGAAACAGATGGATAATGTGAGTTATAATGTTTTCATGATCAGCATAAAATTTTTTTTGACTAGGTTAGCCCTAAATTCTGTTATACTTCACATCTGTTGGAGTTTAATGTTTCTCAGTGTATTATTCGTAATTTGACATGGGTTTTGTTGAGAAATAGCTGATTAATTGTAAATGGAGGATGTGAAATCATTTTGTTATTGTCTTACAGCTTTTCTATATAAGTATGCTTAAATGTGAATCTTTATATCATTGTGAACATTTAGAGAGATTGTTGTTGGCTTTATGGAAGTTACTATACAATATTAATAGAGGAGAGAATAGGGCAACAGTGATAATGTCTTTGAAGACCCCTGACTGAGAGAACCAAGAGTTTACTTCTGCCTTTTTCTTAGCACTTCATTTTTCTTGACTTTACGTTTAGCATATGAAAAATGAAGTGAATGGACTAGGATAAATGAATTTTTCTTCCAGTTCAGTGATCCTATAATTATATATATTTCTATTGTTTTAAGACAGGGCCTCACTTTGTCCCCTAGGCAAGAGTGTAGTGGCATCATTGTAACTCACAGCAGCCTCAAATTCCTGGGCTCAAGGAATCCTCCTGCCTTAGCTTCCCAAGTGGCTGGGACTGTAGGAGCTCACCACCATGCCCGGCTATTTTTTTCTAGGGTCTCTGTCTTCGGCTGTGATTCTGAAAATGCTCCTAATATTAGCCTGCAAGTCCAGAGACTATTCTATTGTAGGAAATAAAGTAGTTTTTAGGGCAAAATTATAAAAACATAATGATCATTTACTTAAAAATGTTTCCAAGGTACTTGCTAATGTTTGTATTAAATGTTCTGATGTATAGTAATTTGAAAAATAAGATGTCTACATTGAATACTGTACCTTTACTTAAAATGCTCTATTAAATGATGTCTACATTGAACATCGTACTTACCTTTATTTACAATGCTCTATTGATGTTCTGTAGTTTAAGATATTCTTTTTAACTCTTAGATTATCAAACAATTTGTTCTTTACCAGCATATTTCTCTAATGGACATAAAATTCCTTAAAATTTATGCTGGAGAGAGTTCTTTGTGTTAAGTTAATCAATTTAGTCCTTAGAAAAAGGACTTTGAGATATTAAAAATCCTCATTAGTATGATTTCACTGTTTTTGGCCTTTCTTTCCTTGTTAGAAACTCAAAGTTTTTAAAGCTTAAAGTTCTATCTTTATTTTTTCTGTTTTCATTTTTATTTAGATTTTATTTCTAAGTGGTTTTAGCCAGACTTTCAGGGAGTATTTGTGTCAGTTAAACTTTCTATTGCCTTAACTAGAATCTCTAATATCTGCTACCTAATGAGTGTGTACAATGTGTGTTTTCATTTGTACAAAATAACAGATGCCTACATTCATGAGTCATATGAATTGTGGGCTCCTTTGAAAATTGGTGTTGACACAAATCATTCTTGTTAATATGTGCTGACTTGTCTTTAGAAACATTGGCAGTTATTAAGCGAAAGTTATAGAGGTCATAAGTAAGAAAGAAGCATCAAGAATGCAGGAGAGGGGGCTGTGCCTGTGGCTTAGTGGGTATGGCACCATATACCGAGGGTGGGGGGTTCAAACCCAGCCCCGGCCAAACTGCAACAAAAAAATAGCCAGGCGTTGTGATGGGTGCCTGTAGTCCCAGCTACTCGGGAGGCTGAGGCAAGAGAATCACCTAAGCCCAGGAGTTGGAGGTTGCTGTGAGCTGTGATGCCACGACCTTCTACCAAGGGTGCCATAGGCTATCTCAAAAAAAAAAAAAAATGCAGGAGAGATTTCTCTTACTCATTAATAATACTATGAGAAAAAGGTCAGTTTCACTCTACTTATGTTTATCTAAAGTATCCTTGATATGTATGTACCCTGGAGGTAGAAAAGTGAATATGACATGGTTCTTGTCAGTCTAGTAAGGGAGACTGACAAATATAATTTCTCTTTAATGTGTAGAAGCAAATATAGGATTCCATTTCCTAGTTCCATGCCTTCCTGTTCAGTCACGAAAATGAAATTGTAGAATTCCTAACATGTTTGAATAATTGAGAAGAGATGTAAAGAACTGGTTGAATCTGGTTGAATTAGTGACAGAATATTAAAAATTAAGGAAAAACTTTAAAAGACAGCTATTGACCTCAGGATTAATAAAATAAACGTCAGGCAGCACTGGCATTTAAAGTGAAGACAGAAGAATCCGTCAAGGAGATCTTGGTCAGAGAGTAGAAAATAGAAGCATCAGAGACGCCAGGGCCGTCAGTCAGGAGGCTCCAAGTACACAACAGGGCATACGAGTTTATAAGAGCAGAGCTCAGAAATGGAGCAGCCGAGCAGCTCAGTGATGCCACCCAGGCTGCATCTCCTTTCCATTTGCCCACTGTGCCATTTGTCCATGTTGGCTCTTTTCATCAGTCTTGTCTCCTTGTGGTCAACTGTCGGCTTAAGCATTCAAACACCAAAATTCTCATTCAGCTGCACCTAAAGGCAGGGAAAAGGCAGCATTTCTCTTTTGTCTCTGTTTATCAGAGAAGGAAAACTTTCCCAGAAAATCCCTAGCACACTTCCTCATGAACGCCTTTGACAGGATTAGATTATTTGCCCAGCTGTGGGGAGTCTAGGACAGCAAGTATCAATTGTTATCAGCTTCTATACTGGGAGGTAGGCTCTGCTCAGCAGGGATGAGTGAGTAGTAGTAGCTGTTCCTAGCCTGGCACGCACAAGGTGAAGAGGAAAAGATGCTTTTCTAGAATATATTCTTCTATATTACATAATGACATATATATTTATTTATTATTTATTTTTTTCTTTTTATAGTTTTTGGCCAGGGCTGGTTTTGAACCCGCCATCTCTGGCATATGGGGCCGGTGCCCTACTCCTTTGAGCCACAGGTGCCGCCCTGCATAATGATATATTTTTCAGGGAAGGAGTATTTTTAATATTATACTAGGAAGGAAGGAAATTATTATAGGTGTTTTCTACAAATAATAAACCTAATATTAAAAGTTCTTTTATAATAAACAGCCTCAGTTTGTACCAAAATTATCAGCCCTATCCTACTCAATTTGAAAACTCAGATCTGGGTTTCAGACAATTAAATGTAGAAATTTAACCTTAATTTTCATAGGAAAATGACATTCTGTATATCATAAATATTCAGTTTTTTTAAATCATAAGATCCCAGGGAACATATTCCAATATTTTTTGTACTTTGAGTAAATTGTTAGTATTTCATTTGGTGTTTTGTACTGATCAGAATACCTATACTAAGGCCTCTATTTAAAGAAATTTGTAAAAAATGTTGGAGCACATTTATTTTGATATAAGTTATAGGTATATCTGGTTCTAACTATATGACAAACTAAACTAACTTAGAATACTTTTGTTACAAATACCTAGATATAATAGCTATTTTTAAAATTATGTTTCACACTCTTAGCTACCTGAAAGAAGGGATATTCTCTGGCTGCTGGTAACCTAAGAGTACATATATCTAGAACAATAGATGTTTGAGCCAATACTGTGGTATTTGGAAAAATGAAGGCAAGGATGTAAGGGCTTGGGTTTTAATACTCACACAGGGACGGAGATTAGGTTCTAGTTCTGTATGCTTTGGGGAGTAGGAACTACAGCTCTTATTACAAAATTTGAAATTCTGGAGGACCAAACCTTTAGGGAAAGGTGGATTATAAGAATTCTGCCCATTGGCCAAAAGAGACATCAAAGAAACTTACCTCTCTCTGAGGGTCTAAGGAAGAAAAGGATCCTATGAGAAATTTAAACCTGGGTGGTGCCTGTGCTCAGTGGGTAGGGCACCGGCCCCATATACCAAGAGTGGTGGGTTCCAATCCAGCCCTGGCCAGCAGCAGTGGCAATTGCAACAAAAAATAGCTGCGCATTGCGGCGGGTGCCTGTAGTCCTAGCTAGTTGGGAGGTTGAGGCAAGAGAATCACTCAAACCCAAGAGTTGGAAGTTGCTGTGAACTGTGATGCCACAGCACTCTACTGAGGGTGACAGAGTAAGACTGTCTCAAAAAAAGAAAAGGAAAGACAAGTTTAAACCTTTAGATCTTATAGTCATATGGTTTAAGATGAAAATCTACACTTTTTTTATTGTTTGATAGTCTCTAAAATAAGAAATTAACGTTGTAACTGGTTCCAAAAAGGAGCTTAGGTGAACACGAAATGCTGAGATCCCCTGCTTTCTTCTTCTGAGCAATTCTCAGGATATAGGCTGCAAGACATTTATTTTATAGGTAAGAAATTATAGGAGTTATCCCTGGAGAATATAATCAGCTAGAGACACTGATATCAAGGCTTTTCCAAGGAAACTTCCTACCTGGGAAATATCATACTCCTCAAGCACCCCCTGTGGAGCTTTCACTTAGCTTTTAAAATAAAAACAGATAGCCAAAGAACATCTAATGTGCCAGACCAAAACTAGTATGTAGGAAAAAAAGCAACGTAGACAGAATAGTGACTGTGAAAGGAAATTAAAATTAAAAAGCAAAAGTAAAACACTCATAACTGTTATTAATATTCTCAAAGGGAAAAGAGAAAATGCGTCCATGAAATAAGGTACTACTAACATATCAACTGCCACATGAGTTGCATTTAACTCACCTAGTATTGAGCCTGGGCTTGCTTTCTTTTGGTGGCAATGTGTTTAAAAAGGAACATATAGGTTGGGTGTCATGATTCAGGCCCGTAATGCTAGCACTCTGGAAGACTGAGGCAGGCGGATTGCTTGCTCCGGAGTTTGAGACCAACCTGAGCAAGAATGAGACCCCATCTCTAAAAATAGCCAGGTGTTGTGGTAAGTGTCTGTGGTCCCAGCTACTCGAGAACCTGAGGCAAGGGGATCACTTGAGCCCAAGAATTTGAGGTTGCTGTGAGCTTTGATGTCACAGCATTCTACAGAGGACAACAAAGTAAAGCTCTTATATCCAAAAAAAAAGGGACATATAAAAAACAAAAAACAACTTCTTGATAGCAGAAAAAGAAAAAGTTGCTAGCAAAAATAACAGATAAAAGTAGAAGAAATCTCTCAGAAAGTAGAGCAAAATGGCAGAAACTTAAAATATGAAAGAAAATATTATGTAAGAACATTAGAGGGCTCGTCCAGTAGGTTCACTTTCAAATAATCATCCTAAAAAAGAGAAAACATAGAAAATGGGCAAAAATAAGTAAAGAAGATTTTCCCAGAACCAAAAGACATGAGTTTCCAGATGGAAAGGATTTCCCAGGTGACCACCACAGTGGATCCAAGTTAAAACATGTCATCGTGGGTATATAAACAATATGGTTTGATAGAAGAAATGAGACCTAGTGTAAGGCAGGTCAGTAGATTGACTATAGGTTATATTAATCTATTATACATATCAAAATAGCTAGAAGGGAATAATTCAGATGTTTCTAGCATAAAGAAGAGACATATTTAAAGTGATGAACATCCCAAGTACACTGATTTGACATTTATAAATTGTATGTACCCTGAAACTATGTGCACTTATGCATCATTAAAAAATAATTTAAAAATACAAATATTCCTGGAATTTTATAATAGGAGAAAGAGAAGAATCCAAAATCAACATACTTTATACTATAGATCAGGAATCATAATGAGCTTGGATACTTATACACAAAGCCAGAAGGTAGTGAAGCAATACTTTTACATTTTTGAAGGAAAATTATTTTCAATGTAGAGTTCTCTATCCAGCCAGATTTTATCAGTTAGAAGTGATGGTTAGGGCATTTTTAGCCATGGAGACTCAAAAAATTATGTCTTATAAACCTTTTTTTGGGAAGCTTCTGCTGGATATATTCTTGCAAAATGAGGAAGTGGATGATAAAGGGGAAAATATGACTCTAGGAAATTGGAGGTAAATAGGAGATCCAAGTAGAAAGAGAGGTGAAAGAAATTTCTTAGTGGGTAAGAAAAATCCAAGTTAGCAGCTATAAATTAGACCTTATTAATTGAAAATGAGCTCAAACTTTAACACATTAGAAGCCTTTGGGAGCATGAAAATAAAATGGATAAAATTCCTGTTATGTTAGAATTAACTGTGGACAGATTTAAGGAACTAGGGGAAGAATGGGGCTGAATTAGAGATCAGTACGTTGAAAACTAAGCAATTTTTTTAAAAAGGCATGTATTAAAGTTAGCAGGAAAGGAAATATACATTACATGGCTTGGTTGGGAATAGCTTTTACAAAGTCATAGTAATTGAATTAAGTAAAAAATTTAAAAAAGATTTTAGTCTGGGCTGATGGTCTTCTGTTATCTGAGCTGAAAAGTCTTCTGAGATGTTTGTAATAAGATAAAACTACTTTGGAAGGACACTTCCACATCTCAGACTACTTTGGGGTTCCATTAGAAAAGTATAAAAACAATCACCAAAACCAATCCACTAAATAAAACCTTCAAACCAAAAAAGTCCTGCTGAAGATGAATTTATAATAAATAATTACAAAATACACATTTTTAGTTGAGATATAGATAATGTATACTAAACATTAACTCGGACGTGACTGTGTTGTTTTTTCTTCATAGTCTATAACTAATGCCTGATACTGATAAAGCACAGAGACTGATTGTAATAGTGAAATTTATTTTCTAATTTAGAAAGGACAAATTTTACTTAACGTATGCAGTTCATTTCTACTAATGCAAAGTACCAGTATTTTAAAGTTATTTCTTACAAGGGGCAAATCTAATTTTATTTTTTGATATTTTAATTTTTTTAACAGAGTAAAAAGAAATTTGAAAGAGAATGTAGAGAGGCAGAAAAGGCACAACAGAGTTATGAAAGATTGGATAATGATACTAATGCAACTAAGGCAGATGTTGAAAAGGTAAGAAATACTCCAGACCAACTTGGATAACAAAATACTATTCTATATGGAAAGGAGTGGTACATTTGTGTCACTATTAAGATTTAAGAGATTTGTAAGCGCCTTTTCTCTTTTGATTACAAGGGTACTGTTTTAAGCTATAATGCTGTTGCTCATTTTTAACCTGGATTTGATAAAGAGAGACTTTATTTGAACAGATCATGGGTATGGGAGAGTATTATAATGAGGGAGGAAGAATATGGCAATAAAGGGACCACTTTGACCGTAGATCTCCAAGTGTCTCCTTAAATTTAGATAATATAATAGTTTGAAAAGGGCAGGCCACTTCTTATTCTCTTGACATGAGGTATTAACTTCTCCATTGATAAGATCTAGTTTTAGTATAATTTTAGGACAATGAATTGCTGTGATTTTATTTTTGTTCTTGGTAATGATTTGGACCAATTTGTCTCTAGGCCAAACAGCAGTTGAATCTGCGTACACATATGGCTGATGAGAACAAAAACGAATATGCTGCACAGTTACAAAACTTTAATGGAGAACAGCACAAACATTTCTATGTGGTAATTCCTCAGATTTACAAGGTAAGTTTTAGATATTTGAATTTAATCTGGTTTTAGAATTGAAAGAACTAGCCTTTAAATGTAGCAGTTAACTTAAATCTTAGACATCAGAATCTTTCTAGATTCACTAGTCGTGAAGATTGGCAGTAAGATTTTTCTGCTTATAGATTTGAAAGGCATACTTTTCTAACTTTTAAATCACAATTCATGCACATTTATTATTAGTGTTATAAGCAGTATACTAAAACAACGACATTTCTGAGATAAATTTAAACACTATATCATTAAGTATTTTGATATGACAAGAGGAATTCATTAAAATTATATATTGTAATCTGCTTACTTAGAATTGGAATGTAGCTTTTTGATACCAAACCAGAATTCAGAAATCTTATAAAATGTTTGTTAGCCTGATTTTTTTCTGCTTACCTTGCTGACTCTATTAGATCCTAAATATAATTCAGGCCATGAGCTTGCTTATAAATCCTGTTTATCATCATTTGATGATAACAGTTGCCAGATAGCCTCAGGTAAAGACCACAGAATTTACATGAGGATTAAATTATGTTACTCCCCTTTTTTTTTTTTAAAGAAAGAAAGGAAATTAGAGAAAAAGAATTTAGTAAAGCAGCGTTGAATGAAATAGTACCTGAGCAGAGCTTACGTGGAAAGAATGCTAGTCCAAGTATGCTTTTTTCTTCTTTGTACAGTACGTTAGAGGTATAAAATAGCATATTGAGAGTTGGTGGACCAGAGTCTGTATCAGATTCTGGTATCCAGAGAGTCAAGCCTGTCAGTCCTTACTCTGTGGTGTTTTTCTAGGCTCACCAGCTAAGTCTTCCTATTTTGGGGAACCTGAGTTGGGAGCTCAGCTACTGTTTGTGCTTTGGGGCCTGATAACTGTGTTTGGACTTTTTTATGGAGCAGTCTTGCCATTATGTCATTCTGGGAGCAGTTCCTTTGTAAAAAATGCAGATCTTAAAATAAACTCTCCTGGCTCAGCACCCATAGCACATTTACGATGCCAGCCACATACACCGAGGCTGGCAGGTTCAAACTCAGCCCCGGCCAGCTCAACAACAATGATAACTGCAACAAAAAATAGCTGGGTGTTGTGGTGGGTACCTGTAGTCCCAGCTACTTGGGAGGCTGAGGCAAGAGAATTGCTTATGCCCAGGAGTTTGAGATTGCTGTGAGCTGTGACAATACGGCACTCTACTGAGGGCCACAGAGTGAGACTCTGTGTCCTCCCCCTACCCCCCCAAAAATAAATAAACTCTACTGCTTTGGGAAGTAGAAAAGTGGTGTAAAGCTATGGGAGTCTGGGGACTCGAGCTGCATAGCTGCTTCCTAGGAAAGAGAAAGGCTAATATTGGCAAGTAAGAGGCGTCAAAAATGCCTTTAAGTAAATCTGACTTCCTGTGGTCCACTGTATTTCCTAGCGGCATGTAGGGATTCTGTATACATGCCACTTGGACCTTGTGGCTTCTGTTTTTTCCTTTTGTGTTCTTGATTCTAGAGTTGAAGACTACTAGGCCTGGTACCTGTTATTGAGCAGTCAACTGTAGACTCTTGCTTCAGTCAGGTCTTACTAAACCACTCTGAACAGATGTATGGGGCCAGAAATCTCAGACTTGCATATGTTAGAGGCCAATTGCTTAAACAAAATTGGTGCTAGAATTTTGTCTTCAACTGAAATTTTTCTTGGCAGCATAAACAAGAACTGTTCAAGTTGAAGGTAAAAGGTAGAGGCCAGGCTGTGGTGGCTCACGCCTGTAATCCTAGCACTCTGAGGCTGAGGCAAGAAGACCCTTGAGCTCAGGAGTTCGAGATCAGCCTGAGCATGAGTAAGACCTTGTCTCTACTAAAAATAGAAAAATTAGCTGGGTGTCATGGTGGGTGCCTGGAGTCTTAGGTACTTGAGAGGCTGAGACAAGAAGTTTGCTTGAACCCAGGAGTTTGAGATGCTATGAGTTAGGCTGACGCCATGGCACTCTAGCCTGGGGCAACAGAGTGAGACTCTGTTTCAAAGAAAGAATAAAAGGAAGGAAGTGGTATGGGACAAAGAGCTGGTAACCAGTAAGGCATTATTTTATTTTTTCATTTCATTTATTTTTTTGAGACCAAGTCATGTTCTGTTGCTCATGCTGTAGTGCAGTGGCATGACCATAGATCACTGTAACCTTGAACACCTGAGCTTTCTTCAGCCTCCTCTGAGTTGCTAGGACTATGGGCATTCACCACCATGTCTGTCTGGTTTCTTATCTTCCTATAGAGTGCTTTGTTGCCTTGGCTGGTCTTGAACTCCTAGCATTTCAAAGCGTTAGGATTACAGGTATGGGCCAGTGCAGCTCAAGGGTCCTTTTAGAAGGCCAGAACACCAGTGTCATCAGGTTTTAGGATGGTAATAAAAGGCTTGATGTGTTTTTTGTTTTTTCTTTTCTGCTAGGCAAACCTCACGTTCTAAGTATTGTTAATTAGTAACACTTGTGAAAAGATATTAACAATAACACTGTAACTATTAGGATAGAAATCTTCAATTAATTCTTTTGGGGATCACTGATTTTGTTAGAATGATCAGAAAATTGTTTTCCTTTTTTTTTTTAAATTCCTAATTATTAGCAACTACAAGAAATGGATGAACGAAGGACTCTTAAACTCAGTGAGTGTTACAGAGGCTTTGCAGACTCAGAACGCAAAGTTATTCCTATCATTTCAAAGTGTTTGGAAGGAATGATTCTTGCAGCAAAATCAGTTGATGAACGGAGAGTAAGTGCTATGTAATATCTTTGAATAAATCTATATGGTTTAGATGTGCAGCTTAAGTTAGTGAAATGAGTTGGGAAAGGGGTAATCTGATGTGTAATTGGTTCTAAGACTGTAGAAAGAAGTCTTACAATACTGTTAGATTCCTTTGGGGTCTTAGCAACCATTCTAAATGCTAAAATTCTGTTTCTTTGAAAAAAAAGATTTCTAACTCTTTCTCCCACTAACTGTTCATTTTTGACCCAAGAGTATAAAGACCTGTGAACTGAGTGTCAAATTGTGTTATATGAGTCTTGTGAAGGTCAGAGAAGAAACACAGACGGATCTAGGGCTGTCAGAGCTGCCTTTAATGCAGGGTTCACAGTTGTGCCAGATCAGGAAACAGGAGAAGCTATGCAGGGGAGAGAAGGGAGGGCAGAGGAAACAGCATAATCCTCCTCCCCTGGAGGAGTTACATCTCATCACATTGTATCTTGATTAAGGGGTAGCAGAATCATGTATCTGTCTGGTCATTTCTGAGTAAATGTGGAGTGATCAAAGAGCATGGTTGGCAGGGACTGAGGACGTGGTTGAAGAGCAAGAGAAGAGACCTGGTGTTTGGGGAGTGGACTGTGCACCACATGTTCTAGTTCCACAGAAAGCCTCTGAAATAGATGTTATGGTATTGTAACTAAAAGATTCTTAAATTTAGAAAAGAGAATTTTTGGCTTCTTTAATTAGGACTTGCAAAAGGCATTTAATATTCAGCATGGCTGTATCCATTGTACATGGTTGTGCAGTGTAGTTGAATTCTTCCTCTTTTCTCCCTCTTCTTATCTTTTAGCAAATCATTGCTGAGGGTAGCACTAGTGACTAAAATAAGTATGATTTTTGACTAAGGTGGGCAAAATGTGCTATTAACAGAAATAGGGAATAAGAAGAGAGGTAGTTGAGAGTGGGGAGGAGTGTGTGGAAATGAAGTATTCCATATGAAAATGATGAGTTTAACATGTCAGTAAAACATTTAGAGGTATTATGTCTAAAAGCAATGTATTGCAATACTCATTTATGTGAGTTTTAAATTTTTAGGTAAATCATACTGAATTTTGTATTTTCATCCTTTCATGTTTTTTATACTTAGTATTGTTTGTGAAATCTTTCCCTTTTGCTGTCTGTTAACACTGTGTGGCATGTATTTAAAATGTTTTATTTATCTTTTTTCCTGTTGCCGTTCTACTTCATCTCTTACTCTTTTTTATGATTAGAAGCTCTTTCCTTGGTCTGCACATCAACCTCTTTGTAGACATCCCTTAAAGCAAAACACCTTTTACCTTTGAAACTTCTCAGAATTTCTACTTGATAATAATCTCGTTCTGTATTCCTTTTGTCAGTTATGTGTTTCTTATCAGCTAACTAGTCTTCAGATAAATTTCAGGGGTTTGAATCAATAAGCAAAAACATTTCATGACTATTATAAATTAAGTTGTAATTTTTAAGTTACTCTGGGATTAAAATACTTAGGGTTTATTACAAGTTCACAGTAAGAAATTAATCACTTTAAACCTTAAATGATTACTGTAGAATTATTTCTTTAAACTTGTTTCCTTGTATTGATTAAAGTTTTGAAAGCTAATGTAGCATTATGAGCAAATGATATGGCTTTAAAAACTTATGTTTCTTGTGTATAGGACTCTCAAATGGTGGTAGACTCCTTCAAGTCTGGTTTTGAACCCCCAGGAGACTTTCCATTTGAAGATTACAGTCAGCACATATATAGAACCATTTCTGATGGAACTATCAGTGCATCCAAACAGGAGAGTGGGAAAGTGGATGCCAAAACCACAGTAGGAAAAGCCAAGGGCAAATTGTGGCTCTTTGGAAAGAAGCCAAAGGTAAAAGTCGTAAAATTCTTATATGCTAATTAATTTTTCAGTATATCAATTAAATCAGTGTAGCTATTGAATAGATAATGACTTACTATTAATGGAGGATAAGTATTTTCAATTTTAATGATTCCACCAACCTTTCACTTCTTAGGAAACAGTTTTATTCTTTAATAGTAAAAATTATTTCTGGATTTAACATTTGACCACTGCTTAATAATGAGTAAGGATATTAATTTAATTGTAAATATCTAGTTAAATATATGCTTTTGAAAATCTGTTTTGTATATAGTTTCCATCAGAATTTCTAAAGGGAAATGACCTAACCAAAAGACCCCTAAAATTGCAGTTCTCTATTGGAATGAATGGCAAAGCAATAATAAATACCTTATAGATCATACTACTGAAATTAATTTTATCATTCAAAGGACTTTTTATTGGGAATGGCTCCATGTTTTTGGCTAATTGAAATTTTAAAAATATCTAGTTTGCTAAGAGAATCTCAACTCTTGTTGGAACTCAACTTTTGATGTACTCTTCTTATTTTAAATAGATAAATTTAGCTTAGCAAGTAAGTAGATGGAGTTGATGAATGCTTTGTCTTTCTTATCAATTAAGTGATTATTATAGCGTCATCAGTAAGGAAAATAGATACTTTTAAAATCTGTGCTATATTAAAGTGTATGTGATTATTTTAATTTTTTTTTGATCTTGGCATATGAGTGTGGATAAAATTAAAATTTAACTAAAATTATAATTTACCTATAAGTATCTTTAAAAGCACAACTGTAAATTAACTCATGCTTTATTCATATTAAAAGTGATACTGTCCAGTCAAGGAGTTGAGAGGTGAGACCTTTTTTAGTCAGATTAGAGTAGCTAGAAGAGCTTGGGAATACTGAAATTTTGAAAAGAAGAAAAGAGGTGAAATTAAGGATGAAGTAGAAAGTCTGAGAGGAGAGCTATGACTGTAATGAAATTTTTTTGCCTATCTCTGATAATCATCAGTTGTGATTTTCGTGTTTTATGTGTGACATGACCTATGGAGATAACTCTTGCTGTAGCTGCTGTCCTTTATCTCTTGACAAGTACATTTCAAATAAAACTAAGTAGGAATCCATGGTGGTGCTGATATTGTAGAAATCAGAAGAGAATTTTTTTATCTACATCATATTGCTTTCTCTATAATTTATGTACTTTATTTTCAATCTATCAGTTTATAAAAAAGTGATCAAGTGAAATGGTACATTTTAAAAAGTAAATTTGATTTTAAAAATGATAGTGTTTGGCAAAACTATGTTTAATTTCTTATATTTTTATAGAAAACTTTGAGATATATTTTGTGAAAAGTATGTTGCCAAAAATATAATTTTCGTTTAGGAAAAAACTATGCACATTTGGCTTATTGATTCCTTTCTTTATTTCCATATTAGCCACAGTCCCCACCCTTAACCCCTACTAGTTTATTCACATCCAGTACTCCTAATGGGTCCCAGTTTCTCACATTCTCCATTGAGCCCGTGCATTATTGTATGAATGAAATAAAAACAGGGAAGCCCAGAATTCCTTCTTTCAGAAGCCTCAAAAGAGGGGTAAGTTTAATAATGGGTGAAAATGCATGATGGCCTATTGTGTGTGTAGTGTGGCTTTTAATACTCTCCACCCTCATTATAAGGCTCTCTCCTAAATATATAGTTTAAAAACACCACAGAATTAAGTATAGCTGCCCTCAAGTTAAAAACAACTCCTCTTTATAACATTTGATATGCTCAACCATAAAAGAATGGTATTATAAAGAGGGTGTTGGGTACAATCATATTTTAGCAATTTTTTTTTTTGTTTATGTGAAATCATATGTTCACCATTGTCTTGTAATGTATTTACATTTTTAAGACTTTCAGTAATTTGTCACTGGAGTTACTATTGTAATAATTTGTCGCTAAAGCTGACTTCACTTGCCAATTTTGTAAAATATTATTTTACTGACAATAAAATGTCAAGCTCAATTTTAATTGCCCTGTTTAACTTTTAGAAGGGTGAAGCACAATTTCTAATATTTAAAAAATTAAAGATAGGCATGTTAAATATCAAGATTGTAGATCAAATAAAAGAATATATTAGAAGGTATTTTGTAAGTTGTAAAGCATATAAAAATTAGCTATTACTGAGTAACATTTACATGGGAATTTGTTTTCTTAAACTAAAGAAAAGCTATATTTTACCAGAATTTGCCCTTTCTTTTTTTTTTTTTTAATTGGCTAGTTTTGGCGTTTACTCATTCCTGAGAATACGCTGCAAATGAAAATTTATAGAATAATAAATAGAAAATACTAAACTTTGTTAGCAACAACTATTATACTACTGATAAATAAATTAGTGTTATTTCCCTTATGTTAGTAGTAAGGCTAGGTTTGATTTTAAGGATTTTTTTTTTTTTTTCAGAAGAAAAAGTTTTGCTCTGTTGCCCAGACTATAGTGGTACAATCATAGTTCATTGCAGCCTTGAACTCCTGGGCTGAGGTGATCCTCCCACCTCAGCCTCCTGAGTAGCCAGTACTATAGGTGTGCCTCACCACACCTGGCTAATCTTTTAAAAAATCATTTTTATAGGCAGGGTCTTGCTTTGTTGCCCAGCTGGCTTAAATGATCCCCCTGCCTTGGCCTCCCAAAGTGCTGGGATTATGGGCTTGAACCACTCGTTGTGCCTGGCTGAGGGTGTGCTTTTAATATTTATAGCTTATAATTTAGCTTTAATAATGATATTTTTTTGAACATTTGAAAAACTTGTAAATTTGATTTTAAGAATGTGTGCTAACTCTTAGTTAAGAAATCAGTCTGTCAGTGTCTAATCAACAGCAGTAATGCTAAGTTGGGATTCTTTTCCTCATTTCCTTTTCTTCCCTTTTCCTTCTTTCTCCTACCCTCTCTGTTCTTCTTCCTTTCTGTAGTCTTTACCGTCTTCAAATTGCATTTTGGCTTCTTGTAGAATAAGAGATACTAGTTTAGGGCAAGATTACATTATTCATATACATAAAATAAACTTAATTGACGTCAGTGATGTAGCAAAAATGTTCTAGTCTTTTGTCTTTTTTTTCCTCCAGTGATGTGAACCTTGCTTAATTCTGCTTGCAGATGATTAATGCCATTTTGAAAAGCCCCTGTGGGCAAGTCTGTTAGACCCATAGGCATGCCTATAATCACTTCTTAAACCCCTTAACACTTATTTGAAAGACTTTAAGAAATCATATTTGTGATTTCTGTTGCCTGAATTACAAGGGTGGAGTTAATTCCCCTGTTGTTTCCCTATGGAGATTTAGACCACATATCATGTCATTGCGTAAATAAAGAGAAATTACTATTTAGTAGCCATTTTTGCAGTCTTTTGTGTATCCTGCATATTGAGTCTATGAAACCTAAAGTACTCTAATATAGTCATAGAAATATGAAGAAAGCCTTTTTTACAAAAGACTTAGGCAGTTGGAACTGTGAGCCCTGGAGAGAGAAGCATAAAATATGTGATACCTTTATTGAGCAAATTTAGGGGAAGAACTTTACAAGTGTAAAACTTAAAACTATTTGCTTAATCATTATTTGTTTTTCACAAATTGCTTTAATTTTAAATATTCATATGTTACTTTTACATGGACCTAATTTTACAAGATAGAAATCCCCTTCCAATTTTATTTTTAGTTACCACTCTAAAGAATAAGCAAATGTCAGGTGGCGCCTGTCACTCAGTGAGTAGGTCACCAGCCCCATATACCAAGGGCAGCGGGTTTGAACCCAGCCCGGCCAAACTGCAACAACAACAAAAAAATAGCCGGGTGTTGTGGCGGGTGCCTGTAGTCCCAGCTACTCGGGAGGCAGAGGCAAGAGAATCACCTAAGCCTAAGCCCTGGAGGTTGCTGTGAGCTGTGACACATTTTACTCTACCGAGGGTGACAAAGTGAAACTCTGTCTCTAAAAAAAAAAAAATAGAATAAGCAGTGTGAAAGATAGAAACTATGACAAATAAACCAACCGAGTTTGGAGGGTAGGGCAGCAGGAAAGTATCTTGCAACCTCGGGGTTGAGAAATTTTTTCTGTTTTGATTGGCATTTGGAAGTTCACTGGATAATATTTTGAAATTACCTTCCACTTAAGAATTTTTTCAATGTGGAAAAATTCAGAAAGAAGGCAATCTTTAATAAACAAGTTTGTGTGTTTTTTATATGGGTTTCTGTGGTTTTTCAGTCCATTAAGTTGTACCCTTCAATTCAGAAACTCTTCTTTTCACCTTTTCTGAGGTGACAAGGTCTCTTATTTCCTTCTGAGACATCAAGTGCACGTGGTTAATGGAAATCTGGGGGTACACCCAAACTGAACTATTCAGTATACACAGTAATAGTTTTTACTCTATAACACTTCATTTGAGGCTTACTAATATTTCTTTTTTTTTAACATGTAGCAATGAGTTCATGTTTTCTGTCTAAATTAATCATGACTTTATAGACTTTCAGAATCATTTTTCTAAGTTTTTATCTCTCCAGAGTACAGTTCTCACAGGAATTTGGCCTATCTTAAAATGAAATGCGCTTAGTAATTTTAATTGCCTAACTTATTTTCTTTTTAACTCTCTTTTGTATTTATTAACTATAGTGAGTATGTAAAATTTTCTAGTTTGTAGGCATGTGATAATTATATGCAAGAGTAAAGAACTTTTGTTATGAACATAATTACTTTCAAAAGTACACAGAATATATTTCTACTATCTTTTACCAAGAACTTATGTTTTGTATATCCTAAAACCTAAGGTTAATGAGCTGTAAATTTATTTTCTAATTGATGATTTGTAGTAAAACTAGATTAACTAAAAACTGAAACTATAACTGATATTTTAGTTATAATTATCTTAAAGTTTTTCTCTAAAAGATACTAATATAGAAATTATAAAATTATTTGCATCTTAGAAATTTTGCTGGTGAAAATTATCGTAAAAGATAAGTCGAATTTAAATAGTTTAAATAATTTTGTTCCTTGTCCTGTATATAAAGTTGTTTAATTACATTTAAAGAATAGAATATCTTTCTTTAATTTAAACCTTGTTATTTCCTTACCAAGAGCAAATAAATTATAGCTTTAGCTTTTTGAAACTACTGATAGTCTAAAGAATGTTAAGCTTAATTTGAAAAGATAATGGATAGCAAATGTCATCCTTTCTTGTCATAACCATTAATATATATGACCAACTCATGAAGAGATAAGGGGTAGATATTTTTGTCAGATATTTATTAAAATTTATTCACATTTTTATATGAAATTCTACCTGATATCTCCCCACCAGCATTTCTCAAAACATCATGATTTAGAAAACAGGGAAAAATAAAAATTTTAGAAGTTGCCTTGGTGCCCGTAGCTCAGTGAGTAGGGCACCAGCCACATACACCGAGGCTGGTGGGTTTGAGCCTGGACTGGGCCTGCTAAACAGCAATGCCAACTGCAACCAAAAAATAGCCAGGTGTTGTGGTGGGCACCTGTAGTCCCAGCTGCTTAGGAGGCTGAGGCAAGAGAATCAATCACTTCAGCCCAAGAGTTGGAGGTTGCTGTGAGCTGCTATGCCACGGCATTCTACCAAAAGTTGCATAATGAAAAAAAAATTGTTTTTAGAAGTAGTTAACTAATTGCAATGAATGTGAAGATTAATTTTGTAAAATGTTGCATATTCTGGATCACTGTGCGTGTGTTTAGTTGGGATGCTAGATGGATGCCATGCCAGTTGCAGAATTCTACTAACCCACAGAATGTAGGACACGTGGATGTGTGTGAGTGTGTATGTGTGTGTGTGTGTGTGTGTGTGTGGTATTTATATAGGAAATACATATGAGAAACCTGAATCTGGCTAACGCATTACTTTGATAATGTGTTTTTATTGTATCTGTATTTTAAAAAACCTGAAGTAAAAATGTTACCCCCTTAGTTATACCTAATCGTGATATATTTAAATTCAAAACAGTATTTTGAACTACACAAGTGCAGATAATTTTGTTTCCTTTAATGCCGTGGGAGGCGTAATTAATTTTTTGATATTTCTTTTAAATAAGTTTTTATATTCAGCTTTTCAAATATTAGTGTTTTGAGAGTGAAGAGCTACATAAATGAAATCCACTTATATTAAAATTCTCTTTAGAAGAAAATGCATGATTACTGATAGAATGATCACTATTTACTTTTGAGTTTTAATCTTAGAAAATATCTGCCCATTATCATCTCTGTATGCTTTTTTGGCAAGTAGCTTACTTTCCTAAAATGTGCTTAGAATTGTTTGGGGGGCATAATTGTTTGGATTTTCAAATGTATATGATTTCTTTTAATATTATAGAAACATATAGGTTATTGCATCTTTTGTATTATGGTTTCATGCGAATAATTTACCATTTCTTTCTGTTTTCCATTGAACTATTCAGTGGTCGGTGAAGATGGTAAGCGTTATGTGCTGATCTATATACTGTGCAAACATTAAGTAATCTCAAAACATTGTTTTGTTTAATTCAAAACAAGTGATAAAGTACATCTCACATTTTCGCCTTGTGTGTGTTTTTTCTTTTATAATTTAATCCATAGTCCAGCGCATACAGTAATACTTCTCGATGTTGTAAGATGAGAAAATAATGTGGTTAATGTCATCAGCCCATTAAGTTCTTAAATGTTTTTGGATGGAGTCCTTGTCATGTTGCAGGGGAATACAAAATTATGGTTAAACACTATTTTAAAAGTTACATTGTAGACCAGAAGTTCATTTTTATACAGAAGAAAATTTTGCAAAAATTATTTTTTAACACCCTTAGAAAAGATTGTATAAATTTGATCTGTTGCTTATCATAAGAATCATTAGATTTTTCCTAAAAGAAAGAAAACTTTTCTTTTAGTGTCATTATGGAATTAGTGCTCTCTGTTCTTCTTTACTATTGAAAGGAAATAGGAAGCACAAATAATCTAAATTGTGTGTGTGAGAGAGAGAGAGAGTGTGTGTGTGTGTGTGTGATGTTCCTTTGTTCATTTATTTCGAACAATTAATGGAGCTACATTATGAAGAACTAGCCATAAATTATCATATAAGCTATACAAAATAGCTTTTGGAAAATAGACCTCTTTTTTATAGCCTGTTGCAATCGGCCTTTTATAAATTCCTTTGAAGTAAGAGAGGTTGTAAAATGTCTCAAAAGACTTCTTAACATCCCTAGGAAATAGAATGGGTTTAGTTCTCATGTTCTGGGAATAGGTTCTACTGTCAAATGGGTTATTAGAATTTCAAGTGCTTAGGTATTTATCGTTCATAAATTTGAGAACAAATTTTGATTAGGGATAAGTGGAATTCCGGCACATTTATATTTAGGTAATTGTGAGTGTGCTACAAAAAACCTCACACTGCATTGAAATGTATTTCTTCAGTTCATCAAGTAATTTTCAAGATTTTTAGAAATATTTTTAAAAATATAAATAGAAAATTTACCTTTGGTAGATACACAATATTTTCAAAACCTGTACTCCAGATTAGATTAAATCTGACAATTTATGTTCATTTTGTCATTGATTTATTTAGGTCAGATTTGGGCAATTGGCCTTGTTTCTGGTGACAGACAGAAGTAAAAGCAAAAGCCACTTAGGACGCCCTACTTTTTGTAGCCAATCTTGTTCAATGTCCATAGTGTGCAGACCACTGGGGAAAGATTCTGGGGATTCTGTTAGAATGCTACGTTTGATCATGGCTCATCCTAATAATGAGCTTTCTCTTTTTTTAAGTAAGTGAAGCATTCCTGTAGGTAGTGAAATAAGCTGTTTAGCATATGGCTATAGATGTAAATTCCTGAAGAGCAAGAATGCATTTGTTTGGAGAGCTCATTTTACCATCACTTTAAAAAATTGAATCATGTTTGTATTATTAAAATAACCATTTCAAAAGAAAAATGAATGATAGGCACTGTCAATTTTTAGAGTAAAGATAAGTAAATGTAGGTTTATATTAAATGCATTCAATAGCTGCTAATACTGGTTCTTTTGTGTAATCTAATAACATAGCTAAAGTACAGTGGTTAACATTTAAAAAGAAAAAGATATCATTTGAATCAGAAATTAGTATCTAAATATTAGCACTTTTTCTTAAATTGCAGAGTTTCCTGATTATCAAAGCGTTACAAATATTTCAAAAACCAAGCATCTATTTTAAAGAAAGATTAGATCTTTCAGGAATAATAGAGGCATGTTATTTGGTTTTACAGAAGAAGTAGAATTTATACTTGTAATTTACAGAACAGGAAAAATTTCAATTAAAGATAGACTTGTTGGCTTGGCACCCATAGCTTAGTGGTTAGGGTGTCGGCCACATACACTGGGGCTGGCAGGTTTAAACCTGGCCCGGGCCTACTAAACAACAATGATAACTACAACAAGAAGAACAAAGTAGCCGGGCGTTGTGGTGGGCGCCTGTAGTCCCAGCTACTTGGGAGGCTGAGGCAAGGGACTCACTTAAGCCCAAGAGTTTGGGGTTGCTGTGAGCTGTGATGTTATGGCACTCTACACAGGGCGACATAGTGAAACTCTGTCTCAAAAAAAAAAAAAATATATATATATATATATACACACACATATGTATATATATTTGTTGAAATATAATTTCCAATAAGCGAACAGTTCAACTTTTGATTTTTAATGATCAGGTATTTTTTTGATTCTGAGAAATGATTTAATAAATGTACTAATTCAAAGACTGTGTACATATTGTCTATATAAAGTATATTTCATTAATTGTCTGTATAAGGTAAGTTTCTTATTTAACCCAGTTATGTTCCTGTTTTTAGTTTGAGCATTTGTAACATTCTGAATATCATGGCAATGAGTTTGATTTGGGAATGTGGTAGTATGTTTTATATAAAACAATAATTTGTATAGACAAGAAATGTTACGTGTTTCCATTTTGTTGTGGTTGCTGTAAGAAGGTTTATATGTATTCATTTTTACTCTGCTAAGACTGGAAAGTAATGTGATACTGGTCATTACCAATTATCTGTATCTGGTGATACTTTTACCTGTTTTGTTTCATGATTTTATAAAATGATTGAAATGTGAGCTCCTTCAATAGTTGTTTTTATGTACACATGAACACATATATGTATATTTCTTTTTCTTAAAGGGGTTTTTGATACAAATTTGAAATTAAACTTGGTAATATATTCTTACTTTATGGCAGGTACAGTTTAAAAATAAAATTTCCCAAAAAAGTCTTGTATAATGATTTGGATCTCTTTTCAGGGCCCAGCATTAGAAGATTTCAGTCATCTGCCACCAGAACAGAGACGTAAAAAACTACAGCAGCGCATTGATGAACTTAACAGAGAACTACAAAAGGAATCAGACCAAAAGTATTTTTCTTTTAAGTCTCTGTATCATTATTATTTCTTTCAGCTTTTACTTTGAATGGTGCACTTAAAATGTGACATATAGAAAATTTAGAAACCATGTATCCCAATTGAAATATCTTTTGAGAGAAAAACTCTTAAAACTGGAAAATTTTATGATAGCCACGTCATAGAGAATTTCTTTTCTTTTTTTTTTTTTTTTGAGAGAGAGCCTCAAGCTGTCCCCCTGGGTAGAGTGCTGTGACATCACAGCTCACAGCAACCTCCAACTCCTGGGCTCAAGCGAATCTCCTGCCTCAGCCTCCCAAGTAGCTGGGGCCACAGGCACCCGCCACAACGCCCGGCTATTTTTTGGTTGCAGCCATCATTGTTGTTTGGTGGGCCCGGGCTGGATTTGAACCCGCCACCTTAGGTGTATGTGGCTGGCACCTTAGCCACTTGAGCCACAGGCACCGAGCCGTCGTAGAGAATTTCTTTGTAGATTTTTAGTATACATATAGTGATGATTTCCATAAATTAAAAAAAATTGCTTGATGATTCATTATCAAGAGTAGTTTCTGACTGGGTATGGTGGCTTATGCTTATAATCCCAGTATTTTGGGAGGACGAGTCTTGAGCCTTGAATCCAGGGGTTTGAGACTACCCTAGACAACGTAACAAGACCCTGACTCTGCTAAAAATTAAAATTAAAAAGAAAAGAGTAGTTTCACCAACACTAACCACTTCTAAGCATATTTTCATTTTGTTTTTATGTATAAATTGAGTTCAATAGAAACCTGAGGCTATAATTATTTTGTTTGCAGTCAGACATGTTGGCAAATAGTGCCCTATTATTTACAGCTTCATATTTGTTTGTGAATAGCTTTAATTTTTCAAAAAAGGTTCCTTTAGATCAATTTTAAAATAGACACAAAAAGACTTATTTATGATGAATAGAGAGTTATTATTGGGGCATAGTAGTTCATACCTATAATCTGAGCATTCTGGGAGGTCTAGGGGGTAGGATCACTTGAGGTCAGGAGTTCAAGACCAGCCTGAGCAAAGTCAGACCCCATCTGTACTTAAAAAAATAAAATGGAAAAATTATCCAGATGTGGTGGCTTATACCTATGGACCCAGCTACTTGAGAGGTAGACACAGGAGGATTGCTTGAGCCTAGGACTTTGAGGTTGCTGTGACCCAGACGGATGCCATGGCTCTCTAGCCCTGTTCTCCTCCTCCCTCCAAAAAGAATAAAGAATTATTATAATGGGTTAGTGACTTAACCCACACTGAAGATAAAATTGGACTTAATATTTTAACATGTGAGTTTGAAGTTTTGATGTTAATAAGAATTGTATATCAGGTATGATGTGCTTAATCATAGATGAAATATTACAATACAATTGAGTCTTCTTATTAACGGTACTATGTAATGTAAAATCACTGTGAACACTGAATTATCAAATACAGAACCATTGCTTCTAGGGGAAATTTAGATTTAGGCTCTTAGTAGCCACTGTCACAATATTTTCATTAGCTGATCACTGTAGAATCTTGTTTTATGTGTGTTTTGTTTAAAGGTACTTTAATTTATATTGTTGATTTGTTAATTTTGACCCCTGCCCTGACAGCACTGTAACTCATGTTTGAACAAAGCTTATCTAACACATATTTTCTCCACAAGTAACATTTACAGCCTTTTGTTGGGAACACCAGAAAGCACGATTCAGCACTGTGCTTAGGGGCTATTTTAAGCACCAAGATGACCCATAGAAAGTGTAAAAATTTGAAAAACATGACACTAAATAACTAAATTATAAAAAGACACTTTTGTTCAGAATATGAGAGAGCAAACATGAAGGCCAGAATATCACATTGTTTACCTCATTTAGACTAGTTAGAGGACTTTATAACAATCTAGGTGAAAGATGTTGAGGGCCTAAATTAAGGCATGGTCATGAGACCAGACAGGAGAAGTAGATAAAAGTCACTTCAAAGCAGAGGAGGTTGTCTTTTCACCTGATTAGATACCTGAGAAGAGAAAAATGAAGGAGGTTTAAAAGAAAAAAGACTTGAAGCTCAGGAGAGTAGCTATAGAATTAACTGAAACAATAAGAAAAAGTAAATTTGAGGCAAAGATAAGGGTTTTGTTTGGGCTAATTTTTTAAATATGTGAAAAGTCCATCCTGGAAGGGTCCAATTTGGTTTGGAAATACAAATGTAGAACTTGGGAGAGAAAGAGGACTAGAGATGTGCATTTGAGAATCATCTGAAGATAGGTGATATTCAGACAGTAGGAGATCATCCTCAGAGTGTAGGATGACATCAGGAGAAACCTTCTTGTCATTTTATGTAACATGCATTCAAAGGTTAAAGAACAAGAAAGGAGCAAGTGGGGGAGATTGTGAGCAAGCAGAGGTGAGGAGGAGGAAAAAGCACATCTAACCTCCAGGAGGTCGAGAAGGAGAAGTGTTTAAAGCGTGGTCAGTAGGATCAGATGTTAGAGCCAGGAGGAGCTGATTGAGGCATAACCTGTTGTCACAGGAGAGGCGGTAGTCTAAGAGGAATTGGCAAGTGAGTGGATTTGGTGGGAGGGGGAAGTTAAAGCTGCCATTCCTATTTCTAGCATCGATGAGTGGGAAGACGATGCTCTGTGAGCTTTGTTAAGAAACACTGGTGGAAATAGCGTGGCTGGATGTGAATATAATGAGTTAGTTCAGTTTGAGATGTTGATGAATTTAAGAATATGGAGGAATAGTCTTCCAGCCCTTGGTTAAATCTGTGTATATACAGGGATATATATGAGGGCTGTCCGGAAAGTATCCAGCCACTCAGGTGTCTCTTTCATAGTACATGGCTGGATACTTTCCGGACAGCCCTTTTATATATGAAATAATTTCCTTGTTTAGAAAGCAAGAAATGAAATCTGTTACTTTTTTGTATTCTGAGTATTTTAAAGATTATCTCAAATTACTAACACTGTGCTTATTAGCAGCTTTATATAAATTTTCTTTAATCAAGTATGGTTAGACTAAGTTTAAAGAGGTATGATGACTCTTTATAAGATGAAGCAAGTCCCCAAAGTCAAAACTCTTACCGGGAAGCATATGAAATGAATATTTAATTCTGTGGTTTCCTTTCCTTTCAGAGAGGCACTTAACAAAATGAAAGATGTATATGAGAAAAATCCGCAAATGGGAGATCCAGGGAGTTTGCAGCCTAAATTAGCAGAGACCATGAATAACATTGACCGCCTACGAATGGAAATCCACAAGAATGAGGTAGATTTATTATTCAGCAGTTGTCTGAGATAAATTATTTTTATAAACTTCATAATGATTGGTTGTTGCTAGAATTATCTTCCAATATGTATGTTTAATTTTAGGGTTTATGATCTAAAAGTATACTAGCATTGTGGTATATAATCTTTAATCCTTCACTAAAGTTTTTATTTAAAAAGCTTTATATAAAGCTAAACCTTTATGTTTTTAAAATCAGCTATAAAGTTTATCATTGACCAAATTGGAAGAAAAGTTTCTCATCTCTAAAAGTTACATAATTACAGAGACTCTAAGCACATTTTAAATGTAGAACATCATATGAGCTTTTAAACATCTATATTGAGCTCGTTGTTTGCTTATTTTTTCCCTAAGGCTTGGCTGTCTGAAGTTGAAGGCAAAACAGGTGGGAGAGGAGACAGAAGACATAGCAGTGACATAAATCATCTTGTAACACAGGGACGAGAAAGGTCATTTTTTGCATTTTATTTGTATTCCTTCTTTTCCCTGAAACTTTTCTTACCGTTTGTCCTGAAGTTTATACAATTCTTCTTTTTCCTCCCAAATTTAATAACTTCAGTCTTCTGAACCTAAATAATTTTCTGTTTCTTTAGAAATGTTTGAAGGTGAATTAGGAATTCTCATCTTACTGTTCAATTCTTGTTTGTCATGCATCCAAAGACAGAACTAGGAACATGGAAAATTCTTGGAGCTACAGTCTGGGGGCATAAGTTCCTCAGGCATGGGGAAGCGTCTTTTTAAGTTTAGATGGAGTTTGGGTAGCTTATGTATGCCAAAGAAAAATTTTGCTGTCATATTGCTCAAAGTTTTGTGAAGGAAAAAATATGGTTTGTTTGGATTAGAGCTTCCGAAAGACATTTTGTTAAGTTTTCCTACCATTTCTGATATTTTTCTCTTGGTGTAATGGATCTTTTTCCCACTCCCAATAATAAAAGTTTACAAATTAGGATTCACCTTAAAGAAGAATTTGAAAGGTCTAGTATCAAGTCTTGGTTTTCTATTTAAATGCAGTATATTACTTGAAGTAAAAGCTTTGAGCAAGTTCTATTTTATTTTATTTCATTTTATTTTATTTATTTATTTATTTATTCATTCATTTATTTATTTATTTATTTATTTATTGCCGTTTTCGGCCAGGGCTGGGGTTGAACCCACCACCTCCAACATATGGGGCTGGCACCCTACTCCTTTGAGCCATAGGTGCCGCCCCACAAGCTCTATTTTAATGTTCCCTGAGTTTCAGTTTCCTGAAATATAAAATGGAGGTGAAAGTACCTATCCTTTGGGGTTGTTAGTAAAAAAGGAAATAATGTCCATAAAAGCACTGAGCAGTAAACTATCTGGTGTGTGTGCTTCACAGTGTTGGTTCCTCCCTCTCCTCTCTTTTTCTCCCTTATTCACTGCTTCTTGAAAGAGTGCATTTCTTCAGTATATCAAGAGATAGCCACAAATAACTGTTTTTGTTATTAGGTAAAACCTAGATTAAAAGGATCTAATTTCTCTGGCATGTGTTATTTCAGAACTTGGCCTACAGACTTACCGAAAATGATGCTAAATCTAATCTTAACAAATTTTTCCATTATTAAAACATTACTCAGTCATTTGATTCTTCAGCAAAATTATTAACATTTTTTCTCTTTGATTTAAAAAAATTTTAAGAAACATCAAATGCTTTTTATGATTTTCCAAGTTACTTTCTTGTTATGATTAATTGGAAATTAACTTTATTTCTTATTTTAGTTAGGAGTCTTTTGGTTTTCAGTGACAGATTGAATACTTATCCATACTGGCTTAAGCTAAAAATGGACGTGTCATTGGCTGATTTTAGGGAGAGCTTGACCTAGGAATTCAGATGATATCCTCAGGACTCAGCTTTTTTCCCACCTCACAGCTCTTCCCTCTACTATGTTTACTTTTAAGGCTCTATATGGTGATCTTTCAAAGCTCCAAGCAAACATTTTTCCAGGTTCAAGTCCAGTGGAAAAGTCCAGTGAGCTTCTTTTACAGGAGTTCCAAGCAAAAGTCTCTGTACATTTCTTGTATCTGATTGGGTTGCAGGACTACTTATGAGCTATTCACTCCAGCCGTACACATGCGGTGCTCTGATGGCCCCTCCAGATCCAGGATAGAAACAACTCCACCTGAAGCCTATGAAATGAACATGAATGTGGGTGTGTCCCCTAAGGAATTTTAGGGCTCTCTTGCCAAAAAGTGGGGTGATGAATCTGTTATGATGGAAGAGAATTGTTTGCTACATTTTTCCATTTTATCTCTAGACCCAGAGACAGTGAAATGTATGTACTGAATACTGCTATCTGCCTAGAATGTTGTATTCTTTTAATTTTTTATTTCAGGAAATTCAGCAAAGAAGCATTTTATATTAAAAACAATTCATATACTTAGCATCTAAGAAAGTAAGGCATAATTTGGAACCTTGTCTTTGATATTTAATTTTCTGAATTGATTCTAAGGAGATCAACCTATAGGCAATACAATAGAGTTCTCATGTTAATGATACTTGATCAGCAATAATTTTATGTTTTATAGTCCCGAGGGAAGTTACACTGATGATGCAAACCAAGAAGTCCGTGGGCCACCCCAACAGCACGGTCACCACAGTGAGTTTGATGATGAATTTGAGGATGATGATCCCTTGCCTGCTATTGGACACTGCAAAGCTATCTACCCTTTTGATGGTATGATTTTCTTAATAGATTTTATTTGATAGAGTTGGTTCCTTAAAGTCTAAATACATTTGACTTTAAATACTAAAGTCACTTTAGTATTGTCAGAAAATTATAATCCCAATACATTATTGTATATGCTTTTGTTTTAACTGAATTATAAATATAGAGATTTTTCTTCCATACATGAATTGAAAGAAAATTACCCATGTTATGAGCATCCTAATACAGATTATTATTTAATTATCAACTTTGGTCCATACGGAATTTTCCCCAGAGTTCTTACTAATGCTTACATGTCCTTAACAAAGTTGAAGCAGCTTGAACACGTACCCCAACTCAGGAAGTGGATGGCTGGTCGAGGTTACCTCCTGTTCTTCCTTGCGGCTTAGTAACATTGAGAGTTAGTTACAGCATAGCCATCGTCATACCCTGACTCTGTAGGCCACCTTTTTAGATGAGAGTGGGAGAGCATGTGGTAGTTTCTGACTACCAGCTTTTCCCCTGTGAAAGTTGGAGAATACACTCTGTGATGGGAGTAAGGCCCTGAGCCCCTCTCCTGTACATTTTTAGTTACCTTTTCTTCTCTTAGATTCTGAAAAATCCCTTTCCTCAGCTAAAGAAGAGCAGAGTAAACTTTGATTAAAAAAAAAAAAAAGGCTGTAAAATGGTATATAAGGTCTTTCTCCCCGCTTTGTGTTAGTTTTAAAATTGAGTAAAGTCTTTAGTTTATCCTCATTCTGAGGAAACATTAAATTTAATATCTTGCAGTGGTTCACTCCTCTAGTCTCAGATACTTGGGAAACTGAGGTGGTAGGATTGCTTAAGCCCAGGTTCTAAACTGGTCTGGATAACATAGTGAGACCTTGTCTCTAAACAAAATAATAATAATAATTAAGATCTTGCTGTAATGTAATCTAGAGAGTAGGGAAGAAATTCAGTGTATGTTAAATGAAGATTCTGTTGGGAAAACTGTTGCTGCTAAGCAGGTTGGGAGTGTAGTTGGGGTGGCAGTAAAGAGGAGTCCTGAGGCTGGCGAGGGGTTGCAGGAAGGTTAAGTGTTATGGCCATTATGCTTCTACCATCACCAGAGTCATCTTCTACTTTTTTTTTTGCAGTTTTTGGTGGGGGCTGGGTTTGAACCCACCACCTCTGGCATATGGGGCCGGCGCTCTACTCCTTTGAGCCGCAGGCACCACCCCAATCTTCTACTTTTTTCTTGCTCTATCTTCAAACTGTATTCTTTTGTTCCTTCTTTCCACCCTCTGTCTGTCTTGTTACTGTTTTCCTGATCCATACCTCATGAATTCTTTAGATGGAAACTGTTCAAATTTAAGCACAGAGTTGGAATTTGAAATGGAATTAGAATGCCCTGTCAAATCATGTAATGTTACTGTGGCTCAGTTACGTTATCTATTACTCGGGGGGGATACTAACCCAGTTTTACGTGCTTATTGTGCAGCTCATACAGGAGATGAATATGAAAGTGTTGGGTAGACGTACAAAGCATAATGGAGATGTTGCTAATGAGAGTCAGTGGACTTGTGGTTCCAAGTATATTGAAATCTAGTAAGGTTTCATGTTATTTTGTGTGTTGTACTTGTAAATCTTATTTAAAATTATTGCTGTGCTTAAATTGTGCCTGTGCTATGAAAACTCTTATCTAGGACATAATGAAGGTACTCTGGCAATGAAAGAAGGTGAAGTTCTGTACATTATTGAGGAGGACAAAGGTGATGGGTGGACAAGAGCTCGGAGACAGAACGGTGAAGAAGGCTACGTTCCCACGTCATACATAGATGTAACTCTAGAGAAAAACAGTAAAGGTGCAGTAACTTATATATAAACTACCCAGGCAGCTTTGTGCCATGTTTGACATAGGAATGATAACATAAAATGTAAACACATTCAACCGGTTGGAAAACATAAAGGGCATCTGAGATTTATTGTTCACTGTGTGAGCTGTGTAGGCTTAACGTAAGAGATGTGAATACACCACAAGAGCTGTTTTTGTGGCGCTTTACTGTTTGAGTAATGCTGGTGTGAAGTTTAATTGATGCCTTTTGGTTTATGTCCTGCTTAAGTCTTTGTGAAGAAGGATTTGTGTTTTTCTGCCTTACAAATAATAGAATTTGATTTATGGGGCAGGAATTCATAAATAGTATGTTCCTCTGCCTCTGCTCCTTCACAACACACAGTGATTATAGTGAATTCGAACAAGTAGAACTTCTCTGAAATGCTGTGGAGAGCTAACTTACCAAAGAGTGTTGTTCTAGGAGTTGAAATTCATAACTACAATTTCTAGGAAAAAAATAATAGTTGGATAATTGGGTAAATAATATTTTTATTTTCTTCCCAATTTTAACTTTGGTTTTCCAAAGGAAGAAAATAAACACCTAACATGTAATCTATTTAAGTAATAGGCTAATCAAGAGATCTACAAAATAAATTACCTGGTCTAGCTGTTAGGTGAATAAAAGGTTTTCTTTTGAGACCTGAAAATATTTTGAGGTTTACTGGTAATTTTCAATAATGTACAAGCTTCCTTCCAAAATGTCTTTTGGGAAATAATCACCTAGCGATTATTTTGCATTTAGCAATTATATGTAGGAAAATAAATGGTTATATATGGGAAAATAGACATTTGAAGATAAGAAATTTTGAATGAAAAGGAAGGGCTGGGAAATTTTACTTTTTAACAAGATAAACAACTTTTTTGACTAATTGGGTTGGAAGACGATATCTTTGCCACCAGTTTAGGGCATTTCATTATTTTAGCTGAATCAGCAGTTATTAGGAGAGATCATTTTTTCTAATTTCAACAAGTGTTTGTTGCAAACAATATACATCAAGGATCATGCAGCCCTAGTTGTGTGATCACACCGTAAGTTAGTTGTGTGGGGAAGTAAGGTTAGTAAGATTTTGCTCATATTTCAGAATTTTCTCGAGTTTTCAGTAAGTATAAAAGATTTTAGAGAAATTTAGGACAGACACTTTAAACTGAACACCCTTTTGGTCTTACCAAAAGTCTTCAGTAATTGTTCTTTTCTTTTTCCTCCTGGACTGCAGGTTCCTGAAGAGGGTTTCTGAGGAAATGGGCAAGATGTTGAAGGAGGTTACATGCAGCTGCTTTTGGGGGGAGGGTATTAGAGTTGTCAGGCTCGAAAGAGAGAGTGAGAGAAGCAAGTTGCATGAGTGCATGCAGACATGATTATTTTTTACTAACTTCATTAGCATTTGCATACATTGTTTTTAAAAATTGTTGTATATCAGTTCTTAAATTCCTAGTTCACATATTCACCCAGAAGAAAACAGCCAAGAATGGCTGACTTTTTTCTATTTATTTTACTGATGTCCAATCAGTAAAGAATGCAGAGTGATCATAAAATTCATCTTACATAGGACTGTCCCAACAGGACTGTCTGTATCCCTGCTCTGTTTTAATTATCTTTTAGACCATTGTCTGTTAGATCCTTGCCATTTGTCAGTGTCTGCCTGTGCCACCTCTGTGCTTGCTTAACATCCTGTTGCATGTCTAGAGTGATAGGGCTAGATTTTTCAGGCATGTCTTTATAATCCCTGTTCTTGTCAAAGCCTTTGTTTTGTTTTACATTTGTAGTGCAAATCACTTTGTCAAACATCTCCAGCACTAATGTTTCCATCCTAGTATTTGTGTATGCTGCTATAACTTCCCCACTGCAAACATTCCAGTTTTGGCATTATGAAGAAGTAGCCTGTGAACCTGAAGTATTTATGATGAGAAAAAAGAACACATCTCTGCTCTAGCCTACAGCCCAGTTGAAAGAACTCTTTGAAATGTGATACACCTTGAGCACCTCAGTCTGGGAAGAATCTATAGTCAGCACTGAAATCCTGGCATAATAAACAGAGAAGATACCACCTCAAGACAAAGGACTGTTGTCAGCTGCTTCCATTCAAATGCTGCCTTAAACTAGAGTGCCTCAATCTGTCGATTGCCAACATTACCACTACAGTATCCCACAAGGGCTTTATGTGTCAGCTCAGTGCGACCTCCTTTAACTCTGCGGCACCGGCACCATGCAGCGGCCGACGTAGCCTCAGTAGGTGGCTATAAGAGCTCCACCACGAATGATGGTGCATCTTCAAATTCGTGCATCAAACTGAAGACATGTTCTAGTCCATTTTGCTTAGTGTTTTTATGAGAAGTTTTGTGGACCTCTCCCCATTGTCTTTTTATTTGGGGTTATGATGATCTCATTTGATTATTACAATGATAGTCTGTTTCCAAGTGATGCTTTTGTTTGAATCTGATAAAATTTAGTGTAACTTTGTAATGATCTATGTGCACTTTTACTTGTAAAATGGGAATTTCTGTATGTTTATACTTGTAAATACAATGGTTGTCAGTGCCCCGTTGCTCATGTCGTCTGGCCTCGCGTTTGTGGTTCTGTTAATGACTTGTATCTTAACTAATTTCTTAGTGATGTTGTAACAGGGAGATGGGTGGCGGGGAGGGGGTTATTTGTACCACTGAAGCTTCATTAATTTGGTTCTTTACTGTTTTGAGGGGAGAAAGAGAACGTGAAATGGTTTGTGTATTATTGGATTTTAAGCAATATTTTAGAAGCTGTGTGACTGCTTTAATAATTTTTTCCAGTGTTATTTGAATCATACTACCAGTAATACTAAAGCTGAATGACAATTGTGCAAAAGTTAATGCCTTCATAAGATTACACCACTGTTACACAGCTGACATACAGCATATTACCTTTGAGGCTAGTAAACTATAAAGTTTAGATATTGAATCTCGTTACAGGGTTATTTATATAATGTGACATTATTCAATACTGACAGACTACATGAAGTAGTTTTTAAATCTAGTGCTATTTTTATTTTAAAGGTTAGCAAGGAGGAGGAAATGTGATCTGGCTGTGTTTGTCTTCTGTACAAAGCCTGAAGGGCTTATGTTTTTTTGGCCAACAGCCACAGAGGGCAAAGTTTAGGGCTTTCTTGTAAGGACTAACTGTTCTTTTCAAGCTACTGTTTGTTTTTCTAAGGGCAGGACTTGCTTCCGTAGGAGGCAAGTTCCTTCATGTGGAACAGTGCAACCTGGGTTGTTAAACTAGGAAAGACATTTGTACTTGCGCACAGTTTAAATCATTCTTAAATCATCCTTAAATTTTGAACATGTGAATTATCCAAAAGAAATCTTTAATTTTTCAGTAATTTTTACTCTTTGTGCACATGTTGATTTCTTAATGGTAAATGCTTTGTTTAAGATAGTGTTCTCTGTTGAGAATATTTTCATGGAATAAAACAATCTTTTCATGGCCAGTTAAGGTGTGTAGTGTGTTTTCTCTTGTTGCTATGCAAACCAGAGAGATAGAATGATGTTTTCCTCAAATATGCTAAACTTCAGATAATACAAAGTAAACGACAGTTCCATAAAGAAGGCAACCCTTTTTTGCAATGCAGTTTTGGAAATTTTATTCTACTTTTGGTTCTCTCAAGCTCTACTAAAGGAAAAGAATGTTAAGCGTTTCTTTAGAGTGAATTTAAATTGGGGGTAGTATTATAGTTTGGATTTGTCTTTGTCTCCAGTAGCTGCATTGCCCTGTCTTATCCTCTGCATCCATAAGAACCGTCTCTGCCCGCACATCCTGATCCACCTCCACTCTGGCCAGCATTTCCTGTGCTTCTGCTTGATTCCTCATCAGTTGGGGCACCAAGTCTTCCTGGCATTTTCTCAGAGCATGGAAAGAGAACATTTGCCATATTTAGCACTACATTATCTTTGACTTTAGGAAATCTAATTTCAGAAGGTTCACCTTTTTAAAAAGACATATGTGAAATTATGACTGCACATTTTTAGAAATCCAAAAAGGGCATGAAACTCAAAGTAATGCTGAACAATAAGAGGTTGGAATTGTTGAAGTGAGAATTTAGAGATTAATGCCAAACTTGGAAGTAGGGACTCACAAAACAATGAATATAGCAAGAAAATAGTGTCAAATGTTACAGCTTCAGATGAACAGAGGTTTGGAGGAGATAAATCTCAAAACAAAGAAAAGGGCTTTTACTGTCTGAACTAAAATCAAGGAAGCCACATTCTAGTTGCTAGAGAAAGATAATATTCTTATAACAATATTAACAAAAGGAGAAGGATCTCCAGGCTTATTGAAAAGGATTTTCTTTTAAAGAAGGTATGGGACCTTATCTGAAATGCTTGGGACCTGAAATATTTTGGATTTTGGAATATTTGCATCCTATGCTTACCGGTCGAGCGTCCCTAATATGAAAATCCAAAATTTGCAATGCTCCAGTGAGCATTTCCTTTGGGTATGCTGTTGGTGCTCAGAAGTTTTGTATTTTGAATTTTCAAATTTGAGTTACTCAGCCTGTAAAAGTTTAGGTGAAAAAATGTTTAAGAAACACTGAACCTATTTTGCTGAGTTCATATAGCTAAGATCAAATAGATTCCTGAGTAGAGCCACTGTCAAAAACTAGAGAAACTATAGAAAATATAAGAAGTGCCAGGTGGTGCCTGTGGCTCAAGGAGTAGGGTGCCAGCCTCAGCCAAAAAAAAAAAAAAAGTGCCAAAAGAATGGGAAATGGGCAAACATTATAAATTTTGAAGAGTAGATTCTGGGAAGTTTGACAATAGCCCTTAAAATACTAGATGATGTTGATAGCATGGGGGGGCAATGTAATGGGCACTGACCACTTAGTTTCCTAAGAATAAGTCCTGTCATGTCCAAATAGTTGCATTCCTTTCTTTTGATACAAATGGGGAAATCTAAGATACAGGGTCTTGCTTTCTGCACAATTTCAATTTGAAAATATTTCTCACTTATTTTTGTAAGATGGTGACAGCATCATAGAATAGGGGCTTGTGACAAGCTGATTTGGTAAACCCAGAATCTGATCCCTGAACAGTATCATGTGGAGAATATGCACATGTTTGTTATCAACCATAATAAATAAATCTATCACCCAATTTAACAAATAGAAAAATTTATCATCTCTTCCTCCAAAGGTAACTTTTGATATTATCTTGAATCTTGGGTTTATTTCGCTTATCTTTGTAGTTTTACCACGTGAGTATTTTATCCTAAACCTGAGTAGCCTTCCTTGTTTTTGAGCTCTGTACGTATGGTGTCTGTAAGGATGCTCTGTAGGAGGGCTGAGCCTCAGCTAGCACATTCTGACGTGTGACCACAGTGAATGCTAAGTACTGCCCTCTTCTTTTCACACTGGCTGGTACGTAGCAACTAGGAAAAGCAGTAAGAAACAACAACAGAAACCCTAGTCAGTCATGAAGTTTCAGTACTTGTGGTTCATCTCAGAAACCACATACAGCACTGTGAAACCAAGGCATTTCTGGTGTGAGCACTGGAGACAGAGCTGAAGAAGGGCTCACTGTAGATGGGCTATTACTTATTTCAGGTGCTGGAGAATCCTCTGGTTTCATAACCTCTAGGGCAGTGGTTCTAAGCCTTCCTAATGCCATGATGTATTGTCACAGTTACAAAGGGATTGCGACCAACAGGTTGAGAACTGCTGCTCTAGGGAGAGCGAGGGCCCAGGCAACCCACCTCAGTCTCCCACAAAGGAACACCTCACCCTCCTCAGTGAAGGGAAAGCTGGGTCTGGGCTCTGAAGCAGCTGAGGAGACTGGAAGGGAGCATGGGTCCTGGTCCCTTCCATGGTTTTCAAAGGGTTCTTTGGTTTTGTTTTTTTTAAAGAGGTAGAGTCTTACTCTGTCACCCAGGCTGGAGTGCAGTGGTTTGACGATAGCTCCCTGCAGCCTCAAACTCCTGGGCTCGTGATCCTCTCGCCTTGGCATCCCTAGAAGCTGGAGCTATAGGTATGCACCACCAGGCCCAGGTAATATTCTTTTGTAGAGACAGGCTGATCTTGAACTCCTGGCCTCAAACAATCCTTTCATCTTGGCCTCCCAAATTGCTACAAGCCACCACACTGGGTCCCAAGTTTTGCCTTATTTTGGCAATGTATTCGCTGGTGGAGAGCAGTCTGCCTTGTGTGTTCAAAGAGGTGTAAGGAGGACTGCCCAGAAGAGAATGTCTATGAGTCACCGCTCAACTCCTGCTGTGTTCTCCCCTTCCCTTGGGTGGTCTCCAGATGGGAGGGTCACATTAGCCTGTCTTCTTCACCTCCACAAGTCCACCCTTCCCTCCCTTGCCAGGCAGACCAAGCCAATGCACCTCAAGCAAGCAGAAGCCCTAGCAGACTTGCCCAGTGTCTCTGTTCTCCCCCTCCTTCCCTTTCTGCCTTGTGCTGTGTCATAGCTGGCGTCTAGCCAGTCAGTGGTGGTTTCCTGATTGGCTGGAGTGGGGGACACAGTCTAAGTGGAATGAGACAGAAACCACAAGCTCCCAGTTCTGGCAAACCAAGATCAGCTGTCCTCACTCAGGTCACCCCCTCTTCCTCCCTTTCTGCACTCTGGAGTGGGCGCCACAGGTCTTGGCATATAGCCAGCACCCAGATGGTGCAGTACTGTCTAATGAGGGTAAGATGGGGATCAGCTGCATGTCCCCTCACTTCAGGTGCCAGGCAGCACATCAGTAAGTTAATAAATGAACTTAAAGGGGGGAAGTCACTGAAAAAGTCGGCAGTTCCTTCCCTGTGTTGAATGGGAGGGCATCATTTAGCTGCCCATACCAAACAAAAGTTTGTACCAACCAGTTTGTTTAAACAAATGATTTAAAAATTATTAGTAATTGATGAATGATTTGTGCTGTTATCACTTGGTAAATTTTTATTACATAATTTAAAGAATAAGAGAATTTCACTTGTTCTCTTATACATTGGTATATTTAGTAATATCTCACTTGTCAAACATTTTGAATATTCCATTGTCTTGAGGTTGCTTTTTCATTCAATGCTGTTTCTAAGCTTTATCCGTGTTTACACATATTTCATTTTACTATGTATAGTATTCCACTATATATACAATTTATCCTCTTGATGGACATTTGGGTTATTCCCTGAGTTTTGCTGGTAAAAAACAATTCTGCTTATGCATATCCACATCCATGTTTACTGATGTGAGTTTCTGTCAGGTCTGTACCTAGGAGCATTGCCAAGTTGTGAGTTATATTTTCAATTTTAAAAGATAATACCATGTTTTCCTCCCCAAATTATTATAACATTTTTACACTGCTACAAGCATTGTGTAAGGGGTATAATCCTGGCCAATACTTAGGAGCCAGACTTCAATTTTTGTCAGTTCCAAGGCTGTAAAAGAACATTTCCCTGATTATTGATGCTGAGCCGCTTTTCATGTTTATTGTATATTTTTCCATCTTGTGAAAGCCTGTTTTCATCTTTGTCCATTTCCTTTTTTTTTGAGACAGAGTCTCACTTTGTCACCCTGGTAGAGTGCCATGGCATTGTAGTAACCTCAAACTCTTGCCTCAGGCGCCCACCACAATGCCTGGCTACTTTTGGGGGGGGGGGTCTTGCTCTTGCTAGGGCTCGTGTTTTTTTTAATCTTCTTACTTAGGCCTAGGTGAGCTTTGAGCCTAAAGGGCCAGCACTTCAACACTGAGCTACAGTGCCCAGCTTGTCCACTTTCCTATGTGGTTGTCTTAACATACTAATTCATGGGGGTTCTTGTGGATGAGATGCTGATTGTGGTAGTTCTCTCTAACTGTGTAGCATAGCTGGCTGACACTGGCTCAGTTTCTCATGAAGTTGCAGTCATCTCAAGACTGTCTGGGGCTGGTGTGTCCACTTCCAAGATCATTCAAGTGGTTGCTGCCTACCTCAGTTCTTTGCTGGCTGTTGGCTAGAGACTTCGATTCCTTCATATGTGGACTCCATGGGATGCTTGCCCCAGGGTGAGTGATCCAAGACTCAAGATGGAAGCTGCAGTCTTTTTATAACTTAACCCCCATGTGGCACACATGACATGCCATTACTTCTGCCCAGTAACCCTGGTACAGTGTGGGAAGAGACAATGTGAGTGTGAGCAGGAGGCAGGGAGTGTTGGTGGCCATCTTGGAGGCTTCCTGCCATGCTGATCCCTTTGTCAGGTTTACATTTTGCTAAGATCTCTGTTTGCTCCTTTTCTCTATATTATCTTTTGATGAATAGAAGTTATTCATTTTAATGCAGATTAATTAATATTTCATAATAAAAATGCTTTTTCGGTCTACCTTCAGAAATTTTTTTTTTTTTTAGACAGAGTCTCACTTTATTGCCCTTAGTAGAGTGCCGTGGTGTCACAGCTCACAGCAAACTCCAACTCCTGGGCATAGGTGATTCTCTTGCTTCAGCCTCCCAGAGTAGCTGGGACTACAGGCGCCCGCCACAACGCCTGGCTATATCTTCAGAAATTCTTAATTGACTCAAAGTAAAAAGAGGTATTCTCATTTTTCTTCTATAAGTGTTACGGTTTTGCCCTTCACATGTAGGTTCTTAATTCCTCTGGATTTTATTTCGGTGTCTGATATGAGGTAAGGAACCATATTTTTTCTCTTCATTTGCTTAGCCAAATGTTCAAGAATTATTTATTTTAAAAAGTCATCCTTTTCCCCACTGATCAGTAGTATCACTCTGTTATATATTCAATTTCTAATGACAGTTTACAATGAGCTTTATATCTGGTAGGAACCACCAACCTGGAATGGCTGTAAACCAATTTCTTGGTTTGGGGTTTTGTACATTTTTCTCCAGACCTGTATGAGGACAAGCCTGGGGTTGTAAATGCCCATCAAAGACTATCATCATCACATTTACTTTAATCCTGGAGCTGTATGTGAAGACAGGTATGTTTCCTGGCAACCTGGATTTTTTTTCCCAGCCTGTTAACAGGGACCCTTAAAGGGTCCCTAATTTAGTGGAGGCATTTTATGTTCAGTTACCCCAGGACACAGTCTCTCATTCACTGAGCTGACACTAATGCTTGCCTCCAGGTCTACTCAGGTTTCTAAGTTGTCACACGGAGTCGACTTCCCTTTGCTGTACTTTTGGTGGGGGAGGGTAGGGTTGTTCCCTGGGGATTTGCCTCATTTCATTTTATCAAGTTTGTACAGTAAAAGGCATGTTTATTAAACATAGTGAGAGGGCATTCTAAGGCGATTAGGAACCACTATCTTGCCAGAAATAGAAGTGTGCTTTGGTTCCTCTCAACAAATAAAAAATAACAATGTGATGATGCCTTTAAAACATGGGAGAAGGGCCTCATGATTCTAGGCCATATTAATGGAAATAAGAGTCCAGGATTTGAAATATTTCTGTTGTATTGAACAGACCACAGTGAGAGTCTCATACGAAGTCCAGCATATTTAAGATGACCAACGACAGGGTGATAACCGGTTAAGTTACAGTGTAACTTTTAGAAGCAATAAACCATGTTTTCTCAAAGGCTATTTTAACACTCTGGAGAAATTTTTACAGCCTATTTGAGGAAAGATGGATGTAACATTTGGTATGGTCCCAATATTATTTAAAAGAAGAATAAACAAATTGTTCAGTGTTTGACAGGTGGTGGCAGGGTGCGAGACTATTTGAAAGTCTTGTATGCCCTGGCGAGGATAGGAATAAACTAGAACGTACCCCCTTTGGAAAGTCGTAAACCTAGAAAACAAACCTAGAAAGGTCATTGCTGTACTTATCAGCTAGAAGACAACAGGTGATTTACTTGGAAATACCTGAAGAGACGTGGTAACGTGTGACAGCAGCACCTGGGAGCCCAGTTTCCACAAGGTTCTATGCTGCACCTGGGACTCAGTGAGGCAGATTGGGCCAAAGTCCAGCAAGCACCATAGCTTGAGTTGGAACCCAGGTCGTCTGGAGCCATTGCTATCTTGTGTCACCATTCTGTCTCCTAAAGTAGCAGCCTGTTCATACCACTGTCATCAGTTCTGCTTTCCTATCAGCACACAGTGGCTAGCAGAGAGTGCCTCAGGAGGCGAGGAGGAAGCCTATTATACTCTGATAAGCTGTTTTATAGTAAAGAGACTGGAGACAGCTGTTTCACAAAAAGATATATTTTCATTCGTGACTATTTACATTTTTTCGTATTTATTTAAAGAATATCATACAACTGATACCTTCAGAAATGTTTCATGCATTTCTTTTAAACTCTTCTATTTATTTACACTCATCTGACATGAAATTAAAACTAAATCGGTCAAACGCCAGAACAGAAAGCAACCGGCCAGCATAGCCAGGTGTTCTCTGAAATTAGCTGATCAACATTAGCAACTGTTACCTTAATAATAAATTATCATTCACTTAAAAATCAGTAGTAATTTTTAGCCATTCATAAATAAGTGTGCTCTGTGCAATTTACACGTTTAATATCCTATGGATACTAAAGGTTTGTATATTGTCAGATTTGCACGTTATTACGTTATCACATGATGAGCTTCCCAAGGAAGAAACTGGAGATGCTTGAAATAATATCCTAAGGTTCTCTGGAGGGTCATCAAAGCTCTGCCGGCTTTACAGGAGGCTCCAGTTTACGTGACAGGGCAGTTAAAATCTGGTTGAATTTCTCGTATCGCTCTGTCTGATTGACTTGTGCACCTTTGCTGCCCCACAGCAATCTCATTTGAAATTCAGTCCTCAAGATTTCGCTCATTTCTTCATCTGGTTGAAAACCTAATCAAAACAAAACCACCCAGAAAATTACCTGAGTTCTGCTAAAAACACAGTGTTAGAAACTTCCTTGGTTAAGATCAAAATGAACTTTAGATTCTCTCAGAACTTAAAAACACTGCAGGGTCTCCTCTGGACATGGGCCGGCAGAGCTCCAACCTCAAGGACCTGCCTCCTTCAGAGGATAACAATTAAGCTCACTTGCACAGGCTGGTGTGGAGTCAGTGGGGACAAGCCACTGTGGGTGGCAGTGCTGAGGGAAGGAGGGTGTGCTCCTGTTCCCTGTTGTTTTTAACAACTTTACTGATGGATGACTGACATGCCGTACGCTACGCCTGCTGCAGCTGTGCAGTTTATAATGGTAAATCTGGACACCTGCACAACCATCACTCCCAGTTTTTAACACATCCGTCCCACTTGTACCTCTTTGCAGCCAATTCCTATCCCAGACCCCAGCCAACCACTGACTTTTCTGTTTCTACTATTTTGCCTTTCCTAGAAGTCTGACATAAATGGAATCATCCAACATGGACTTTTTAATGTCTGACTTCTTTTCACTTAGTATGATGTTTTAAAGATTATTCCATCAATAATTCATTTTCATTGCTGAAGAGTCGCCAGTTGTCTGGACACAGCACATTTTGTTTATCCAACGACCCCTTGATGGACGTTTGTCTTGTTTGCAGTTTCTGGCTACTATGAATAACGTTGAACGCTTACGTGGACATGTTTTTATTTCTCTAGAACCATTGGATCATATGGTAAGTAAATGTTTGCTTTTAAAGAAACCATCGAACTCTACTCAAAAAATAGCTGTACTTTTATATTTACACTGGCAACATATGAAGATCCCAATTTTACCACATGCTGCCAACCCTTAGTTTTATCTTTTTTTTTTGGGAGACAGTCTCACTTTGTCACCCTCGGTAGAGTGCCGTGGCATCTTGGCTCACAGCAACCTCAAACTCTTGGGCTGAAGCAATTTGCTTGCCTCAGCCTCCCAAGTAGCTGGGACTACAGGCGCCTGCCACAACGCCTGGCTGTATTTTAGAGACAGGGTCTCTCTCTGGTTCAGGCTGGTCTTTAATCTGTGAGCTCAGGCAATCCACCCGCCTTGGCCTCTCAAGCACTGGGATTACAGGCATGAGCCACCACACCTGGCCTATTTTTGTCATTCTTGTTAAATGTTACCATTCTAGATAGTGCATGTTGTGGCATCTCATTGTAGTTTAAATTTATGTTTCCCTAATAATTGACGCTTTGAACATCTTTTCCTGCAGTTGTCATTTGTATGTCTTCTATGTGTCTATTCACAATTTTTGTCCTACTTAAATTTTGTCTTAAGTTGTAAGAATTCTTTACGTATTCTAGATATACATCCCTCATCAGACATATATTTAGCAAGTATTTTCTCTTAGTCTTGCCTTTTCACTATCGTAATTGGGTATTTTTGAAGAGCAAAAGTTAAAAATTTATTAATGTTTTCTGTTATGGTTCATGCTTTTTGTCTCCTACTAAATCTCTCCATAACACAAGGGCACAAAGAATTTCTCCTGTATTTCCTTATAGGAGCTTTATACTTCAGCTCTTCTATTTTGGGGGGTTAGGATCTATTTTTGGATTACTAATTGTGTATAGTATGACAAGGATTAAGATTTATTTTTTTTTTGAGACAGAGTCTCCCTTTGTTGCCCCCTGTAGAATGCCATGGAATCATAGCTCCCAGCAACCTCCAACTCCTGGGCTCAAGCGATCCTTCTGCCTCAGCCCCCTGAGTAGCTGGGACTACAGGTGTTGCCACAACGCCTAGCTAGTTTTTCTTTTTCTAGTAGAGACGGGGTCTGAGTTAGGCTGGTTGCAGACTTCTGAACTTAAGCAATCTACCTGCCTCAGCCTCCTTGAGTGAAGATTTATTTTTTTGCGCAAAGACATCCAATAGTTCCAGCGCCTTTTTCAAAAACCAACTGACTCAAGCCACGTGTGTGGCTTTGTTTTTTGACTCTGTTCTGATTTCAGGGAAGATCCTGTCTACTTAAGGATCTTAAGATGCTTATCAGAGAAGCAGGAAACCTCTGGCAAAGAATTGTCGTGTCCATCCTTTATTATATCTGGGGTAGTTTGCTTCATCATTAAATATAATCCTTCCCTCTAGATCACAGGATTCTCTGTCTAGCACTTGCTTCCTGAATGGTCTGGTTGTGGAAAGGACAACATGAACCTTTTCTTCCCGAGGATGCTAAAATATCCTTGATGTTTAAACAACCAAAGGCCAGTTGATGACTTCCGTTCATTCACTGAGCATGCTTTGAGCCTCTATCCTGGGAGGGAGCTGGTGAGCAAATCTCTGCCTTCACTGTATTCACTGTCACTTTTAGCAGTGAGAACCTGCTTTACAAACTCGTGACAGGATCAACCGAAAAATTCCATCAGCTGCTTTTAAAGTGACTTGCTATAGAACAGCTTTGGGCCCACTTTTCTCAAAACCCATCCTGATATATTGGCTCATACAACATCTAATGTAATATATTCATTGGCTTTGTACAGGTACACACTCTAACAGTTTGTTGAATTGTGTGCTTCTATTGTTCGAGTCCCACCTGGCTAATGCTGGAGAGCTTTTTGAGGGGAAAAAAAAGGAACAGGAATGTGGTCTGAGGCAACCACCTTTTCTCAAGATGAAATGAATGGGCCTCTCTTTTACCACATAGTTGTTTAGCTTTGTGGACCAAACTGTGGGTCCTTGAACAATTTTTAAAATGTAGTAAGAGGGAACAGTCGTCCCTCTTGACTGCACTGGCAAAGGTCTCTGTCTAGCACTTGCTTCCTGAATGGTCTTTCTGCCAACAGGCCTTCCAGCCTCCTCCTCACAGACGCCCGGTAATTTACTTCAAAACATAGATCTGACCACGTGATGCCCTCCCCTGCTGGCCATTCTCCAGCCACGGATGCCTTCCCGGCTGTGCCCACCCCCTGTGCAGCCTAGCTGGCTATTCCTTAGGTCATGACTCACACTACCCCGGACCCATGTGCTTGTGGTTCCTTCTTAAGCTCTCTCAACAGCTTTGCTTCTGTTAGACCTTCTGAATGGAACTTCCATCCTTTTCTCTCTCTCTTTTCTGGCTAACTACTTATGTTCTTTTACTTACGTTCTTTTAATCGATGGAGATGTTTTTCTGGGAAGTTGTCCCTGGGGTGTGCTGATACACCTGTTTAAATGCCTCTAAGCACCTGGAGGGCATCGAGTTAGTATAGTGCTACACTCACCCTGTCTGTGGCAAATGTTGATGACAGTAACTAAAGAAGCTGCTCTCTATTACCATAGTACTTATAAGAAAGATCACTTTATGCAACACTCTGCCCCACACTTTCCAGAAGGTGTCTCGTGCTGAGGCAGTGTGACTGGGAAGGAACAGGAATGCAGACTGGGCACAGTGGCTCACGCCTGTAATCCTGGCACTTTGGGAGGCCGAGGCGGGTGGATTGCCTGAGATCAGGAGTACCAGACCAGTCTGAGCAAAAGCAAGTTTGAGGTTGCTGTGAGCTGTGACACCATGGAACACTAGTATGGTGCATGAGAGTGAGACTGTCTCAAAAAAAAAAAAATGTAATAGGAGTACAGATAAATGAGGTCTAGATAGAACTCTGCCGCCTCATCTTGGTGCAATACCTTTTTGAATCTGACCTACTAGAGTTACTAACTTCTACTATATACCGCTGACAGCAGAAGACATAAGAAAGGAGACATAGGACACTGAAGTCATTTTTGAATTAAGAGCAAGTAATGATCAGTCAAATAAGAAATGGAATTTGTGATATTCTTCCCGGTATTTTTCGAATTGAGGCCTTCCAAGCTCTTTCATTCCTTCATTTCAGTTACTATACAGTGTAGCTTAGAAGGCAGCTTACAAAACCCGCCTCCTACCTGCCAGGATCCTCTCGGCATTCACGCGGTAGCTGTCTGCAGCCTCTGCCATGGATCGGGCTGTTGCTAAGTGGTTCAGCATGATTTCACAGCTTTGGTCATTTTTTTCCCACATGTCAGTTCCTTCAAAAGTGACTGCCTGGCGCTCCATTAAGGTCACAAGGGGCATCAGAAGTGGGACTGACACATTGTTTGGGGGAACACATGCAGACTCTGAAGAACAAGAAGTAAAGTTTTCCATAACATATTTTTTCAAAGTTGGCACAGAATGAGGTGACTCCTAGCCTGTGAATTGTCACTACTGTAGACCTCCAAGCAATGCTGCTATCTGATAAAAGTCCTGATGAGCCATCAGCAGTTCTGCAGATAACTCAGAGCCTCATAATCTGCCCTGTTAAGTGCTTGACAAAAGGGCCCATGGGCACCCCGGGCTCCTCTACCTGCTGTGCTCACCTCGGCCTTCATGTAGGAGTTTGCTAAAGGGCTTCAGCTGTTTCTCATAGAGGATGGCCGTTTGGGTGTACTGGTGCCTCAGGGCAGTCCATGTTTTTTCTAACCTTGTGATCTGGAAAAAAGAACAGTGTTATCATTCTGGAAAAGGCAAAATTAGTTTTTGCAGCCAGGTACAGTGGCTCATGCTCATAATCTAGCACTTTGGGAGGCTGAGGGAGGAGGACTGCTTGAGGCCAGGAGTTCAAGACCAGCCTGGGTAATAGCGAGATCTCATCTCTACAAAAAATAGAAAACTTAGCCAGCTGTGGTGGTGGGCACTTGTAGTCCCAGCTACTCAGGAGCCTGAGGAAGAAGGGTGCAGGAATTTGAGGTTGCAGTGAGCTATCATGAAGCCACTGCACTCTACCCCAATCAACAGAGTGAGACTCTGTTTAAAAAAAAAAAAAATTATCCTTTTGCTTAAATTTTGGAACAGGATCCACATGCCAAAAGAGAGTACTGAGAAAAAGCAATCCCCCACCCCAGCCTATTCTTTTTGAACTGCTCTAATGGCTCATCCCAGAGATAAGTCCTCTCATGTTGTGTGTGTGTATACACACCCCTTTTATTTTTATCTGTTTATTTATTTATTTGTAGTTTTGGGCCAGGGCCGGATTTGAACGTGCCACCTCCGGCATATGGGGCCAGCGCCCTACTCCTTTCAGCCATAGGCGCCGCCCTCTATTTATTTATTTTTAAGACAGACTCTCACTCAGTCACCCTGGGTAGAGTGCCATGGCATCACAGCTCACGGCAACTTCAAACTCTTGGGTTCAAGCGATCTTGCCTCAACCTCCCAAGTAGCTGGGACTACAGGGTCCCACCACAATGCTCAGCTAGTTTTTCTATTTTTAGTAGAGACAGGGTCTTGCTTTGCTCAGACTGGTCTTGAACTCCTGAGCTTAGGCGATCTACCTGCCTTAGCCTCCCAGAGTGCCATGTACCCCTTTTAAAAATAAATACAGGTGGGCCAGGCATGGTGGCTCATGCCTGTAATCTTAGCACTCTGGGAGGCTGAGGTGGGTGGACCACTTGAGTTCAGTTGTTTGAGACCAGCCTGAGCAAGAGTGAGACCCTGTCTCTATAAATAGCTGGGCATTGTGGTGGGCATATGTAATCCAGCTACTTGGGAAGCTGTGGCAAAAGGATCACTTGAGCCCAGGAGTTTGAGGTTGCTGAGCTATAAGACCATGGCACTTTACCCAGGGCAAAAGTGAGACTTTGTCTCAAAAAGACATACATACATACATATACAACATACATTTTTCAGTTCCTTACTGGGAAATCATTCCATAGATATACATATAGAACAGGCTTATTTTGTTAAGTATTCTACCATATGGAGACACTGTAGTTTAGCCTATAGATAAGAGTTTTAAATATATCTTGGCATAAAAACAATTACGTCATAAAGATTCTGCAAAGTGTACGTATGTGGACATATCTGGAGGATATATTTACAGAAGTGGAACTTCTAGACTAAGAGTTTATTTTAAATTTTGAGAGGCGTTGGTAACTGTCCAACGTAGGGGTGGTAACAACATGAAGATGCAGAAATGTGATAGGAAGCATCTTAGTGTTGCTAGCACGCAGTGGCTGAGGCACACAGAGAACTGCCCAGACTGTAGGATGTCACTACTCATCTCTTTTCACTTCTTTCGGAATGATTTAGTCAACACCAGCCATTTGCCACTGACTCTGACTATTCTAAGATAAATGGTCCCCCACTTGCACCAGGAAACAAGGGAGGGCACACTTTGCCTTAAGTATTGGAAGAATTTCACTTAATCTTCTTAGAGCCCTATAAGGCAGGTATTTTGGCTTCATTCTACAGATCAGAAAACAGAAGAGATTAGGTAGCTTGCCCGAGTGTTCCCAGCTGGTAAGTGGCAGAGCTGAGATTCATCTCCTTGGCAAGAGCTCTCAGGGATCCCAAGAGGGAGGTAAGAAGGGTCAGCTCCAGCTGGTGTGCTGGGAGGAAAAGGCTGGGGCTGGTGGTCGGTCCTCTGCCCACCCCTATGCTGCCCTCTCTTCTTAAGATCCCTTCTTCCCTCCCTCCCTGGGGCATCTGCCCTTCTAAAGGAAGCCTGTGTCTGGGTTAGGCTCATCGCCTGGGTGTGCCCTCTCCACACTAGCAGCTGAGCAGAGATGGTGGCATATATGGCTGTAGGGTAAGGCATGTTTGGATGTGATACAGAAATGTGACTGTCCCCTGGGGCTTCCCCTGGGCATGCCACTCCACTCCCCCTTGGCTCCTGCTCACACTGAGGTCCTGAATAACCTTGTCACCTGACACTAAGGGGCTCCAGAAGGGAAAGGTCTGACACTGCTAAGGAGGAAGGAGCCACTTACAAAGGCCTGTGAAGGTGGTGGTTGGGACAAGTCCCTAACCTGCCATGTCAGACAGCAACCACGTGACCCCACGAAACAATCCCCCTTTATCATCCCAGAGGAAGCTCTGGGCTTCGAACATCAGCCTAGCCTGTTCGCTCAGCTGTCAAAATTCTAGGCAGTAATGGGTGCGAGGAAATAAAGATGATGTAATTAAAAACACCTGAATGAAAAATTATAACCCCTGCTATAGAAATCAGTATATCCTGAAATTATGGCAGAACACATATGGGTTGCTTTTTCAGATAGTGATCCTGGAAAATTCCAGCGATCTAAAGAATTTTAAAAGCTCTATAGGTATTACAACTGGAATTGATATGCCCACAATTCCTGGTGAAGGCACCAGGTTGTTGAGCTTCTTGGTTTTGAGGTGACCTTGCTGTAATGCTTTAAATCATGTTCCTGCCTCATGCTGACTTGGGGGACAGGTGGATGTAGCTGGCTTCTTTGGTGGCAATGATGGATTTTCAGTGAGCACCTGGCAGATCTCAGCCCATTTGTGGCTATAAAATGGCTGAGCTAAATGAGCAGCAGTTCTGATGTTACTGGTTACAGGTTTTGCTTGCAGGACTGTCATCTCGTACTGAGTCCTCCAAGCATGCAGGGCTTGGAAGAACAGAAACAGGAAAGCTGGTTCTGAGCAGTAAAGATAGCAGGGTGACTTTCCTCTGTGAGGCCTGTTTGATTTCAAATATAGGATTTCAGGTTTGATACTCATCCTGAAAAACTCCTGTCAAAGCAGATAAATTCAAATGCCCAATTTCAGAAACTCTAATGAGGGGGTTATACAGCAGGTGGGCTGGGAGTTTTTTAACAGGAGTCTGTTTTAGGTAACCTGAGGACCGTACTTGAGATAAACCACTCTAAGGATCTCTGATAAAAGCTCCCCAAATGTCTCATTTTCCCAGTCATTATCGCCAACTGCCTACACTCCTGGTGACCCGGATGGAAGCAGTCTCTTTACACACATTTCAGCCAGATGTCTCATCCTAATTGGCTCTCCAGGAATACTGAATGTTCGGGAGGATGATACTGTTACTGTACATCAAAGAGAAACCACAGACTGTCGGTGATCATCCAATCATCCACCGTTTTTAAAAGCAGAGCCAAAATACTCAGGGCACTGCTCTTGGTGGCCCCCTAACTGAAGCAGCTTCCACTGAGATTCAATTTACTTTTTGAGACTAAAATAGTCCAGGGGTTGCTAAGCCTGATGGTGGACCCCTCTGCAGAGCAGTCAGTACACACGGGCCTGAGGGCCTCACAAAGCAAGCGGAAATTTACCTGTGGCATTTCCAGGGCTTTCATGACAGCTGAGAAGGAATACAGGTCCCCCATGGAATCTTTCAGTTCCACGGCCACCTGGATGATCCTATTGAGGGTGGCCGCTCGGTTCTCCAAAGTGCCTGTGCAGCCCAGGACGTCCACTGCAATGCCAATGGCCATTGTGTTGTGTCTGAGAGGGAGGAGATGAGGGGTCAGGCCCAGGGCCCACAGGACTAGAAGAAAATGAAACCAAATTGGCCCGAACAGGACTGTTTCTGCATCATTTATTGCTTGCTCTGAACTGTGTTGGCTGCAAACAGTTTGGACGGCCAGGTTCAACAGAGACCACCCTTAGCAGCCGATGGAAGCAAGATGCCCCAGCACAGGACCAAGTTCGCCCATGAGCTGAAGGAAATAAAGAAGGTCTTCCCTGGGCAAAGATGCTCAGAGGTGCATGGGACCTCCATGAGAGGTCCAGGGGGGAGCAGGGCCCCCCAACACACACAAACTGGGATGCCTCTCTTCAGGGAAGCCCAGACTACCTCCAAGGAGCCCCCTGGACTTAGGAACAGACGGGACAGAAAAATGGGACAGTATGTTTGGTCCAGGGAAGATGTCAGAAGAAGATGTCATTGGGCATCAGAACAAAGAAGGAAGGAGGAGCTGAGAAGGGTGTTCTGCAGCCCCAGGCAAGAGGCCAGAAAGGCTCGGAGATGTGGACAAGACTGAGCAGCTGATGACGGGCAGGAATTTGTCTCCACAGGTCAGACCCTGATAAAATCAAAGCCTTATTTCCCCCAACAATCCTCCCTTTTCTCATCCTGGACCAAAAGGGCCAACTTCACAGACTCAGAACAGGAAGCAGGGGGATCTGACAATGGGACGAAGGTGAATGGGATCAGGTTGTGGCAGGAAGCACAGACTGCGACCTCCTTTCCTTCTCTCTGTAAATCAGGACCCAGGAATTGGCTACTGTGGACCAGAACTGCCTTAGTTAAATTTCACCTAGGCTGTGGTACACGTGCTGGCGGTGAAGCCCCCAACTCATAGCTGTGGTCACTAAAATACAACATGCTTTGGAACTCCAGGGCCACTCTGTCCTGAATGTTTAGAGCTCAAGATGTGACTACAGGACCATGCTCTCCCTGGGCCCTGGCACACTGGTCTCTCTCTCACTCTTCTTGAGCTAGGGCCCAGCACTATGCATTTCCGTTTGTTAAATAAGCAGTGAGCTTGGCCTCTGAGTGTGTGTGTGTGCATGTGTGTACACTCCTTAGCCTCTTCATCTGTACAATGAGAGTGAGGGTCCCGAGAAGTGGAGACTGTGCATGGGTATGAAATTAACTAGGGTAGCCAGGCACCCCCAGACACCCAGGAAACAACAGTTGTCACTACAGTTGTCTGTCTCTCCCTTTGTCTTGGTCCATTTTAGGTGTGTGTCTATATGTCTTACCCTTTACTCCAGTTATCTCCTCTCTCTGATTTGTTGTCTTTATTAATTACTGGACCCAAACATAGACCTAAAGCATAATTTTTATTTATTTAGACAGAATCTCACTTTGTCACTCTGGGTAGTGTTGTGGCTTCATAGCTCACAGCAACCTCAAGTTCCTGGGCTGAAGCAATCTTCTCGTCTCGGTCTCCTGGGTGTCCCCTCCCAACAATTGGCTAGTTTTCCTAAAGCGTACTTTTATTATTTGTATTTTTTAAAGGGTTTTATTCATTTGCAAAGTGTTAACATTGGGTAGAAAAATTTTAAACTAATAGTAAACTAATCTCCCATGTTGCATTCAATTTTTTTTCAGTGTTTTTTTTCTGTGTATTTAGTTTTACTGGCCCTTAATAAATGACAGGTTCTCAACCCCTTCTGTAAGGCCTGCTGTTATACCAGTGGTTAGCTACATGGTTATAGCCATTCACTCAACCAGCACATGCCTTAAACCTTAGGATGCCACTAGGGGAAGGATAACTCAGGAAGGCAAGTGTGTAGGGAGCACTCCAGGGTTGGCAACAGGAGACACTCAAAGATGACATGAAGGATGTTTCCAGCTTAGAATGCCTAGGCTGGGTGAAGTGGTGAATTACACATAAAGGATGGTTTTGTATATCATTTGTTTGACACTTCAGGACTCCTATAACCTTGGTTTCACTCCAGGCTTGTAGTAGGCAGATCCTCAAATCAGGCTTGGATAAGAAACAAGCTAAGGAGACCCCAGCCAAGTGACAATCAAAAGAAGAAAGACAGGGGTATTGACAAGAGTGAAAAATCAGTTGCATCTGCCACATTTCAGGTGCCCAAGAGCCACAAATGGCTGGTGGCTACTGTAATGGCCAGTGCAGATAAGAATATTTCTGTCATAATGCAAAGTACTGAAGAGTGCTGTGACCTAGAACACTAAGGAAAGCCACATACACACAGAGAGCAGCCCCAGACTTGTGCCCTGACCTGGGCCCAGAATGCGTGTCCCAGTGCCCCTAATGACACTGATGAAATAAGGCTTGGATTCCTCAGGCCTGCCACCTAGGGAGTTTTCAGGCTGAATTGTCTCACATGAGGAACAGGGAAGGGTTTCAGTACAGCTCACCTCTGTGGATGGAGGAAGCCCCTGGGAGAGAAGGGGGCACCCAGAGAGAGAAGCTGCAACCTACTGGGGTCTCTGTAGGACAAGCAGGGGAATGAGGAAGTAGGGTCTGAAACTCCCAGGGCCTTACACGGCAGGTGTGCCTGAGCAAACCCAGCCTGGCCACTTCTTCACCTCTTCCCCACACGGCTTCAATTGGGCACTCTGGGTGTGCTCCATGGAAAGCAGCTCGAGGGCACAGCACTGGCCACATGGCAGTCACTGTACCTGCCTCATAGCCAAGTACCCTTGAAAGTAGCTGCTTCAACCCCTCCGAGATCATCTGGAATGCAATGCTGACTTTCCAGGACTGACATTTTAGCACTGCACTATCCACTAGCCTCCCATGCCTACTGACACTTAAAATAGTTAAATACTAACTAAAAAGTGTCCCTCAGTTGCATCTGCCACATTTCAGGTGCCCAAGAGCCACAAATGGCTGGTGGCTACTGTAATGGCCAGTGCAGATAAGAATATTTCTGTCATAATGGAAAGTACTGAAAAGTGCTGTGACCTAGAACACCAAGGAAAGCCACATACACACAGACATGGCAACTGGGACACTGGTTAGAGAAAAAATAGAAAATTTCAGGTAACCAGAGAGTTTTGCCCCAATCAACTTTTTATTTTTTTAATGTATCAATAAGGCTAGCTTTTGTGGTAATACGGAAATCTAGTCTGGTACCTCTCTCCTTAAACACATACCTCACTGTTGGTGCCTTTCTGATTTCTAAACGCCCCACATTTCAGACCTGTGTGTTTCAGGGCCCACCCAAGCTCTGGCTTTCATGAGAAGAGGGCAGGGATACTACAGAGGCCCGGCTGGGCGCTGCCATCCCCTGACCTCTGCCTCCCCATTTGTCCACCCCTCAAAGAAAACAACTGTTCAGACTCTGTTCCTCTCCACCTTTCCCATAAACTCCCACTTAGTTCCTCAAGCAATCTTTTTTTTTTTTTTTGAGACAAGAGTCTCACTCTACCCTGGGTAGGATGCTGTGGCATCATAGCTCACAGCAACCTCAAACTCTTGGGCTTAAGTGATTCTCTTGCCTCTGTTTCCCAAGTAGCTGGGATTATCCTGGTGCCCACTGTTTAAAACCCAGCTATTTTTTTGTTGTAGTTGTTATTGTTTAGTAGGCCCAGGATGAATATGGTATATGTGGCTGGTGCCATAACTACTGTGCTACGGGCGCCGAGGCTCCTCAAGCGATCTTAAACTCCAGAAAGACGCAGCTCACTGAGGCGGGGCTATAGGAGCAGGAGACCCAGGGACACCCCAGGTCACCCAGCTCCACCCTGAGTTTGTAGGACCTCTGCCTTCTGCTCACACAGGCCAATCAAGCCAGTGGCTTCAGACAAGACTGCTCTCCCCACCCACCCCCTCCAGGAACAGGGACAGTTAAGTTCTTTCTCCCAACTTGCGCTGTGGTGTCCCCACGTGCAGCTCCAGGAATTCTCTGGCTCGGGCTTCTGGGAAGAGTGACCTAGGGCCACACATCCTGTGACAGTGCAATTCTGAGGCAGCGTTGGTACCAGCCTCTCTCTGCTCTGATAACCCCAAGGAGTTGGAAGGGTCAGAAACGCAAGGGACAGCACAGCTCACCTTTCAATGATGTCCAGACGCAGCTGGTGTCCGTGAGGCAAGGTGATGAGTTCCAGCCCGGAGCTCACGCCCATGTTTCGCCGCATCTCTTCAGAGACTTCAAGTATCCTAGCAACCTAACAGAACCACGTCAAGACACATGGGGTCAGTAAGTGGGCCCTCTGGACACAAAGCAGCATGTGATGAGAAATGCACCGAGCCCAGACAGTGTAGATATGTCTTACTTGCTGCAGCACCTGGCAGGGGGTTCTTCTGTGATATTTGGGGCATTTTAACACACACTAGAATGTAAAACCTAGAGGGATGAGAAAGACCCAGTGGGGCACCCACTGGTCTGCTGAACCTGCAGACTTGCTCAGTGTTTCTGCCCAGTTTAGTTCTCTAAGCTTTGGTCTGATGCTGGCGGGATCCTGCAGTGACATTTTGCTGGTGACAGCAGGGCTGCGTGTGTGAAGAGCCAACCAATGCCCTACAGTGGAGAAGCAGAGTCTCATCCAAGCTCCCTTCTGCTGTGGGCTCTGCCATTCAGGTTCTCACAGAACAGTCGAGGTGGCTCCTAGTACCTGTGATCACACACCAGATGCCTGGAAACTATTAAAGATGCTGTATGGTGATTTGAAGCCAGTAGTCTCCAACACGCCCACTTCTCTTCCTGAGAGGTTTGCCTTAAAATCTTTCTTGTCCCAGGCTAGCCCTCACCTCATCTCAGTTTTAGTATATAGTCACAATTTATCAGAATCAGGGATTAGTTGACCATTCATAGTTATTTATTATGTTATGGAGAAACATCACTACTGAGTCTTGTGTCTCTATAATGGGACTAATGAGTTGGCTCTACACACATTCATAGCACAATGAGGTATTAACAGTGTGACCGTCGCACCTGTGTTCTGTACTCACATTCACACTTTCTGGGCTTCAGTGTTCCCCTTTCTAATACAACTATTTTTTTTTTTTTTTTGAGATGGAGCCTCAAGCTATCCCCCTGGGTAGAGTGCCATGGCATCACAGCTCATAGCAACCTCCAACTCCTGGGCTCAAGCGAGTCTCCTGCCTCCGCCTCCCAAGTAGCTGGGATCACAGGCGTCCGCCACAACGCCCGGCCATTTTTTGGTTGCAGCCATCATTGTTGTTTGGCAGGCCCAGGCTGGGGATTTGAACCCGCCACCTTAGGTGTACGTGGCTGGCGCCTTAGCCGATTGAGCCACAGGCGCCGAGCCTAAACTTTATTTCTTAACACAAGCTTCCCGTCCTCTTAATACAAGGTCCCAGCTCCTTCTCTCTTGAACACAAGTTCAAGACACTTTTGTAAGTTGTTATAACAGCCATTTGTTCCATCCTGGGAATTTAACCATGTTATTGTAGTCTTTCTCTACTAAGTGAAGAAAAATAGGTATCCTTTAAAGATTTTTTTTTTTTTTTGAGCTAGTCCTGGTTGAATTGCAACAAAAAAATAGCCAGGCATTGTAGCAGGTGCCTGTGGTTCCAGCTGCTTGGGAGATTGAGGCAGGAGAGTCTTCTAAGCCCAGGAGCTGGAGGTTGCTGTAAGCTGTGACACTACAGCACTCTACCTTTAGAGGGAGATAAAGTGAGACTCTGTCTCTAAAAAAAAAGAGTAATGTTCTATAGATATTGAATAATACATGATTAAAATTAATAATGATATTTTGTACTTTTTAAATGCCACTGTTAGAATATTTTAAATCATGTATGTAGCTTGTGTTGGTGGCTCTTGAAGAATACAGGGATGAAGGAGAAAACGTGTAAGGACTTTTCATAGGTGTTGTAATGAAAGTGTGGAGGGATTGATTTTAGGTCAGAAGGCTCTCCACATTCTGGAGAAGGAGTCAATTCATAATGTGTCAAGCATTATGCCAGGTTCTATGAATATCCTTATGCACTATGATAGGCACCTTAGTTCTTCACACATTGGTTTGGCACTTAATCCTGACAATGGCAATCACCAAAATCTGACCACCTCTGTCCAGCCTGCTGGCCCTGCCTTAGTCCAAGTCACCATCATCTCTCAGTGGGACTATTTGCTGCAGCAGCCTGTTAACTAGTTGCCCCCTAAAGCCCTTCAATCCATTCTCCACCTTATGGCCAGAATCAGACAATGATCATGTTACTCCTCAAATTAAAACTCTCCCACTGCTCCCCACTGTCCTCTAGATGAAATCTAAATTCCATCTCAGGTTTGCAGACACAATGTGGTGCCTCCCTGCTTACCTCCTCACACTGCCACGTGCTCCTCTTTGCTCAAGCTACTCAGGCCTTGTTTCTGGCCCTGCCCAGTCTTTTGTATGTGTGGCTTTCTCTAACAACTTTCTTCTCTCTAGTCTGCTTTACATTTTATTCTTCAGATTATATTTTCTTTTTTAAATTTATTTTTTACTTTATTATTATCATTATTTTTGGAGATAGAGCATCACTCTGTCGCTCCGGGTAGAGTACCATGCCATCACAGCTCACAGCAACTTCAAACTCTTGGGCTCAAGCGATTCTCCTGCCTCTGCTCCTGAGTAGCTGGGACTACGGGCTTCACCACAACGCCCAGCAGTTTTTTTTAGGGATGGGGGTCTCACTCTAGCTCAAGCTGGTCTCTAACTCATGAGCTCAGGCAATCCATCCGCCTTGGCCTCCCAGAGTGCTAGGATTAGAGGCAAGAGCCACAATACCCGGCCTAGTTTTTCTATTTTTAGTAGAGATAAGTCTCGCTCTTGCTTAGGCTGGTCTCCAACTCCTGAGCTCAAGGAATCCAAATGCTGGGATCACAGGTGAGAGCCACTGGCCCAGCTCAGATTGTATTTTCAACCTTTTTTTCCCTCTAAAATGACTTTCAGGAACTCCCTGTCACCCCCACTCTGCCACCGTTCTAGGTTAAGTGTCCCTCTTACTTGTCCTTGGCTCTTGTTATGCTTCCCATGATGTAGGTAGCACTTGCCACACTGTGTTGCCTTCTCTCAAACTTGTTGGATAAGAGATCCCTGTGAGAACTGCTAAAAGCTGTAGATCTTCTCCCCAGAAAATAAAAGCACATGATAAATTTTGCAATTCTAGAGGTTTTACAGAAGCCCTTAAACCCTCCTGGTTTCTGTGGACTCCAGATTAAGAACCCATACTGTTTTACAATTATCTGCCCATTTGTTTATATTTCTGGTATGCTCCTTGAGGGTAGGTACCATGTCGACTGACAATGAAGTTTGTTAACTCATCCTAGAAATAGTGCTACACATCACATTTCTCTACTGAATATCACTATGGTCACCTTAGAAGTACTCCCCTTGGGCATCTGGTGATTATAGATTGTCAGATAATATAGCATGAGATTTCTTGCGTCTTACTTCCTTCACCGAGCTTACTGTTTTCAAGGTTCATTCATGTAGTTGCCTGTCTCCATAATTTATTCCTTTTTATTGCTGAATGTCACTGTTTGGACATGCCATTTTTGTCTATTTGTTCACCAGTTGATGGACATTTAGGTTGTTTCCGTCTTTTAGCTATTATGAATAATGCTACTATGAGCATTTGTGTTCGAGTCTTTGTGTCCACATATGTTTTCCATCTTTTTTTAGTAGACACCTCATGATAGAGTTCTGAAAACATTTTTTTATGTTTAACTTCTTTTTTATTGGAGTCAAAAACACATAATATGTTTAGTGGCTACACCATTTTACATTCCTGCCAGCAGTGGCTGAGGGTTCCTGATTCACTACACCCTCACCAACATTTGCCATTGTTCATCTTTTTGATTATAGTCATTGTAGTGGGTGTGGAGTGGGCTCGCTGTGGTTTTTGATTTGCATTTCCCTAATGGCTAATAATGTGGGTTGGCGCTTGATTTTTAAATGTTGGAATTTATTCAGCTAAAAACAAATGCTGCATATCAGTCCTGTACAGATGGAACAAAACACATTCATGGGCTGGAACTGCCCTGAGGAAACACATTTGGACTTATGACCTGGACCCTATGAAACAATGGTTTGCGAACTTTTTCTTCTGGGGGTAAAGCAGCCTAGATTGCCAGTAAAAAATTCTTATCCTATGAAGAGAGGAGGAGAATTTCTCACTCTTTTGTAATAAACTTGTATATTAGAAAAAACCCATTTTAAACCTATTTAGTTATAATGCCCCATTTCCCCCCCCCAAGAAATCATCATATTACATCTTCATTAATAATTCCTTAAGTATATGCCTTTCTCAGAGGCATAGTAATTTGTGAAAGTTTACACACATAGTAAGCAGCAAGGTTGGATTCAAAGTCATGTCTAAGTGGTTCTAAATCCTGTGTTTTCCTTGTCAAAATGGCAGAAACTTCTACGATGGAACTACATAGGTGAAATTAGAGTCAGAGGAGCAGGCCTGAGCTAGATGATAGAGATACAGGGGGACTAGGTGTGGGGAGCAAGGGAGAAGAAGGAATCTAAGTTTCAAAACTGATTTTACTAAAAGACAAAGGGAAATTGGGAAGAGGGAGAGTTTGAGTGATGGGAAAGTGGAAATAGAAAATAGGTTTGGAGTCTACTGCTTCAGCAAATTTCCCTACCATGAAGGTAGAGATGTCTAGCAGGCAATTGAAAATATAGAGCCCAAGTGCCGGATAGACACCAAGCCTAGAGATACATTTGGGGCCATTCTCCTTATTATTAATTTTTCATCATGAATAATGTCTTTATGATGTTTAATTCTAGTGAACATCTTGCCCTCCTCTTCTGATGGTCCACTGAGTTTGTTTTAAAATTATGAGAAACCACGGAGTCAGCAACTTACAGTGTTATTTGTATGTGGATTTGCTAAGCATGTAATACTGCATTGAGAAATGACTTTGGCGACTGACAAAGCCGAGACTCAGACCTTAGAGACTGAGTTTTCTCAAAACACATTTAAAAATTCAGAAGAGGAAAAACCATTCACATATATCGTAAACTATACTCATACTCCATGTGGACTACTACACTTGAAGGACAGTCCTCTTTATGGAGCCAAGTCACAAGACACCTGGACAAGGGGCAGCTACTCCACTGGGTAGGTGGGGGTGGGGGACCAGACATACTAGGACAAAGGACAATGCCGAGCCTGATTTGGACTTCCCCAGGAAGAACTCTGCACTCAGCTGCTTTGGAGCCTCCTCCGAATTCCACCAACCCTTCCTTATCACTTCCTGCCTTGTTTTGTTTTTTCTTTTATTCACTCTTTGACAGCCTAGAAGTTTCCTAGGCTTAGGCAAATACATCCTATCCCATGTATTAAAATGAACCCCTAGCCAATATTTAATAACTTCACCTTACCGTAATTTTAAAAAAGGATTTTGATAATCTTTAGTTTTTGTATGAACAAATTATTTTGTTCATGTGCTTTAGACGCTATTTCTAAATACTTATGTAAGAGTTGTGTTGCAGTTGACTATATTTTGCAGATGTTTCATTAAATATTAATAACTTCGATTTTTCCAGTTTCCCTTCCTTATTTGGGGGCCATTTTATTATCCCCCCCATCACCCTATCGCAAACATTTTATAAGGCCCTTGAAAAGTTCACAGGCCATAGGGGATATGATAGCCCTGCAGGAATCCAGCTCCTCTCAAGTGGGAAACTCTACTTGATGAACGAAGAAATGAAATGAATGTATGAATGAAGCCTTTTTGCCAAGTCTCTCCAAGGTCGGCTCTCCTCTGGAGTCTCAGCCCTGCCTGGAAGTAGGGTAGGGAGGCCCCTCCCCCTAACACCAAAACTGTGGCTTCAGTGGGTGTCCTGCGCCCGGCCGACTCCGGCACAGTCAAGCTTGGGAGCCAGGGTCCGGAGAGTGGCCGGATCGCTGAACAGAGCCGGAGCCCCAGCAAAGGCCAGGCGCGTGGGCGGAGCTGCACCCCTCCCCTTGTGTCCCTTCCCCCACTGCAGGTGAGTCGCGGAACGGCGGCTCCCACCCCACCCCCTGCAGCCCCGGGGGTGACGTCAGGCCTCTGGACCGCGCTTTGCCCCGCCCCTGCAGGCAGAGCCGGGGGCCCGCGTCTCCGCGGTGGAAGCCGGTCCTGCTGCGGGACATGCTGGCTGCGACAAGCAGAAGCAGCGACCAAGCACTCGAGTGTGCTGAATCAACGGCTCAGCGCTAGGGCTAGGCGAGTTCACTCGGAGCTGGCGACTCCTGCTACGGCACACCTGCCCCACGGTCCGCACAGTTCGGGCCAGCGCAGCGAGCTAGCCACAGTAGAGTCCACACCCGCTGCCTCGCCGGATCGCACAGCGCCCAGCTAGCCTCAGCTGTCCATCTCTGCCCGAGCCAGCCAATCGCCCGCCACTGCCCCGGCCGCACCTCCCGGAATCCATGATGGGCGTGAGGACCAACCTATGAGATGGGGGTCTCCATGGCCTGGGCTGGGAGTGGGAGCCAATGAGCATCTTTCCAGGTGGGTGGAGGGAGCGGACTCGGGAAGGTAGCTTCGTTCGGGTTGCTAACGTCTTCCCTTGGAGATGGGCGCGCAAACGGACCAGTGGGTCTGGGGGCGGCGGTGATGGGCGTGGAGCTGGCCCAATGAGGGTGGGAGTGGGTGGAGCAGCCCCAAGCAGCAGTGCTAAAGGAGCCCGGCGGAGGCAGCGGTGGGTTTGGGACTGAAGCGCCGGATCTGTGGTCGCGGCTGGGGACGTGCGCTGGCGCCACCATCTTCGGCTGAAGGTGAGAGGTGCGGCTGCTGGGGTCCCAGGGCTGCGGCCCGCGGTGGGGGACGGTTTATTAGAGGAGGGACAAAGCCCGGACTGGGGGGGCGAGGCAACTCTGAGGAGCAGGAATGGAGCCGAAGCGGGAGCTGTGGAAGTCAGAGGGGATTCTGGGCGGGAGGATTTGTGCTGCGGAGACCTTCGGCTCCTGCGAGCAGGGTCCTGGGCGAGGGTAAATGGAACCCCAGTGCGTGGAGATGGAGTACCCCTGAAGGGGTAGGGAATGAGGTCCTTGAGAATGAGACCCCTGTAGGGATCCGGGCCTGGGTGTGCAGGATAGCGACCCCTTGGGGGCTGGGGATGGAGATCTAGGAAGGGAGATGTGGAGACCAGGTTCTCTTGTGTGGGATACTTGGGGTCGCGGGGTTTGGGGCCAGTGCCCTGGTGGGAGTCTTGGGGTGCTCTGCCAGTCTGTCTGCCTCCCAGGATGGGAGGGGATTTTGGATGGGCTGGAAAGCGTCATCCCAGTGTGTGTGTGTGGGGGGGGAGCTGGGCAGGAAGGGTCCCCGGGTAAGTTAGGCCGGGCGGGGCCGGGTCCCCCAGGCCAGGTAGAGGGGTCTGCGGAGGGCTTGGGGGCGGGCGGCGCGCGCCGGACCTATGGGGTGGAGGGACGCGAGGGCAGCGCCTCTTCGCGGCCAGGGGAGCGCGCGGCGGGCTCGGGGCTCCGGAGCCTGTCGAGGGCGCGGGGAGGGTCGGGCTTTGCTGGCGCTGGACAAGGAAGGCGGGAGGGGGCCGTTGTTCAGCGCGCCCTGTGGACCGCCAGGGCCAGGGTGGACGCCTGGCGAGGCCCGGGCGGTTTAGGGGAGCGAGGCGGGAAATGTGGCGGGGGCGCGCTGCTGCAGGGCGGCCGGGGGGAGGGTCAGCTCTCGCCTCTGGATCCCTTTATTGTGTAAGGGAGCTGGGAATGGCTCGCCGCAGTCTTCCTAGCTTTCTGCAGTCGAGGTCACACCCTGATCCCATAAAATCAGTCTGGAATTGGGTCAGAGGGAAGTTGAAGCCGCAGAGTCCTGGCATTTGCGGGGGCTTTGTGGGCCTGTGGTGGGCGGATGCAGCCCGGGGACGCGGGACGCCCCCGACCGGGCCTGCCTGGGAACTAGGGCCTTAGGAAAGAGGTTGGCGACTCGGCGGGTCTGACCCGGGCTGGTGAGGTTTGAGTAACGTGGCCTATGTCTACGACCGTTATCTCTGTTTCTTAGGGCCTCTGCAGCTCCCTTCAAGATCACTGCGGTGGATGGAAGGGGGTGGGGTGGGCTGGGGTGGGGTGGGGGGAAGCAGGCGGGGTAGATCCAGACTGCAGATGAAACAAAGACTGCTGTTTTCACTGAATAATATAATACCAAATAAAATACTTTGGCTTTGCTGAGATTTTGTTTTTTAGCATTGAAACTGAGGATTCTTTGAGTGAGGTTTAATTATTCTTGATAGTATCTCACTCTGGAAAACTTTATAATCTATTTATTGTTTAATCTCCTTCATAAGTCTGCCTTTATTAATTATTCTCTTAGTGCTATGCTTTTAATATTCAAGTATGCCCTATCTGTCTCAGGTTCTGGAAAAGTGGCCATTTTATGCATCTCCTTACTTCTGCATCTTAAATTCAGTTCTTCTCCGTCCTTATCTGGAGAAAGCATATGGTGTAATTGTGTGATATAGCACGAGCTTTGGCAGCAAAGGGATGTGACCCTGGAGAGCCTGGCTTTTTATTTAGGTTCCTTAGGGAAATCATTACAATGAAGACAGCCGGGATGGAAGGTGAGATGGAGGAAATTTTGAAGGGCATGTTGCAGCGTGGAAGACTGTATATATATGCTTCAACTATTTATGTACTTTGTTTAATTTGAGGAATTAACATTCCTGATGTTGGATCCAAGTTTTGGGAATATTTAATACAGTATAAAGGTATTGATTGGGAAATGGGGCAAGCCATAAATAGCGGTAGTGCCCTTTTGTATTTGGTTTGTGTTTGTGATCATTTGGTTAAGCACAATTTTGATAAGTTATCAGACTGGCCCAGCCTATACTGTAAGTAACCTCAACGGCAGCATTACACAAACTGGTTCTGTTTTATCTGTTATAGAGTGATGCTCTGTCATGGATAATTTATCCATCATTTTTGTTTGCCTTTCAGTATGGGCACAAGCTGTTCTTAAAATTGAGTCATTTTCCTCCATCCATATCTACATAGGTGCTAGGAAGCAGTGGAGAAGTTTGTTGGGTGGCATTTCTTTGGAAGAGAAAAATGACCTTGGTGGAGGGGCCCCAGGGTATATGTCAAACCCCTGTAAGAGATAGGAACTTTGGCTCTGTAGGGGGCTAATTCATACACAGATAAATGATTTAATTATAATTAGTTATTTCAGATGATACCAGTAATCTCAGATTATGTCTGCTACAAAGAGGTTGCTGTTTGTTCCTTTTTTCCCTAAGTACAGGCATTTTTCTACAAAATATAAAGCCTTTGCCAGATTGTGTTCACAATCTTTAAGCCATAATTGATCGGGTTTTTATTTAGTGGAGAAGTAGTATATCGTGTTCTACATGCCCTTCCAAATTTCCTCTGTTTTCACCTTCTGTCTTTGTAGCATGTACTCTGGAGCTGGACTCTGAGTTTAACGCAGCTCTGGTACTTGTTAGCTGTATGACTTGGACCAGTTATTGACTTTCTCTATACCTCAGATTCTTGATCTATAAAATGAAGACATTAACAGTACCTACCTCATAGCACTGTCGTGAGAATTTAGAGTTGATATATGGAAACTGCTTAGAATAGCCCCTGGCCATGATAAGTGATGTGTAACAGTGGTACTTGCTATTTTAAAAATTGTTGTATTGTTCTTTCAGCAAGGCAAAGCATTTGAGAGTGGTGCACTATTAAACATCAGTATTATTCAGATTGGGTACCAGATGTACAACACAGTAAAAAAAAATACAACATATTTGACAATCACAAGAGTTAAACTGAACAAACTGTCTTCATTGGCCTCGTGGACTCTATCAATCTAATAAACAACAATATGAGCACCTATTACCTGTGAAGCCCTATGGTGCAAGGCAAGGTAGGGTAAGAAGAATGTCAGCTGAACAGTACAAAATGTTAGGAGAAGGAGAAGGATTAAATAGCCTGAGTGACCTGAAAAGAACTTCTGAAAGGGTGGCATTTGGGTCAGGAGTTAAGGAATAGTTGGTTTTGGGTTGTGGAGAAGTCGAGGTTCATGTGAGGGTAGGGAGCATGCGTGTAAATATTGACCAGTAGGTACAGATCCTCTGTACATACCAGGGACAAGGCTAAGCGCTTGAGATATGACAAGGAACAGGCAGCTGTCCTCACACTGTTTAGTTGTGGAAGAATCTGAAAAAGTGAAAGTAATTTGTAAGCCTCCTACCCAGTAAAGACCCAGTGAATTACATTCATTCCATTTTTTTTTAACAAAACACATGTGTATATGTAATTTTCCCCCACAAAATTGAGAGTGTGCTTTGAGTACACTTTTGTGATTTACTGTTTTTTAAAAAATATTAAATTATAAGCATTTCCCCACCTAGAAAAAGTACTGAAAATTTAAAATGTCCTGATTTGATAAAATAATTTTAAAATATATAATCAACTTTTGCTGATCCTAGAAATAAGTAATTCTTATTTATGGTCTGTCACTAAACTTAAGCATGACTAAAGTAAAATTAAAGAATGTGCATGTGCCTGCTGACAGCAAGCATTTCCTATGCGCTGTTGTAGGACATGCAGTTTGTACTTAACAAGAAGGGTAACTTACCAGCTTTTGTTATAGTTGGATATTTTTCCTTTTAATAGACCCTGTCCTTCCCAAAGGCAGCATGGGTATCCAATTATTTGGCCTTAAATTTCACCTAGGATGTTTTCTACCTCTGTGCTGCTCTTTCTTTCTTCTTACCAGTGTGCAGTTTTTAAGTTGGGAAGAGAAGATTAGTTAATAGTGTGATTAGACCTGTTCTGGTAATTTGCTTTTGAAACTGTTCTTCAGAATGTAGCATGCCCATGAATGTTTTCTGTATTGCCCTCTCCCAGGAGGATACCTGAGAAGATAAATGCAAGTTTTGTTTTATTTGTAGATGTCAAGTAACATTAGTCACATGTTTTGTGATTTTTGTTTTATCCAATTCTATAACCTTTAGAACATCCACATATTTTTTAAATCGTGTTATGAATTAGTCTAGATCATTGGTTTCCAACCACTTTGCCTACCCCAGCATACCTACTAGTGACAGTGGCTCACCATGGCAACCACAGAACTATGGAGCAGGGGTTGTCAAGTGTGGCCCCAGACCAGCAGCAGCATCTGGGAACTTATTAGAAATGCAAATTCTCAGGCTCTACCCCAGACCTAGTGAATCAGGAACTGGGGAGGGACCCAGCAATCCGTATTTTCATAAACCTTCCAAGTACTGGTGATGCATGTGGGAATTTGAGAACTGCTACTCTAGAGCATGAGTGTTTGGAATGCATTACATTGTAACAAATGATTTCTGAAGCATCTTAGCTATTTAATTCTGGGAAATTACTGTTAGGGGTTAAAGGGCTGGGGTCTGTACCTTATTAATCTTTTAGCTCATAGAGACTCTAAAAGTTACAGGTGTTCTCCTTAGAACACATATACACACACTAAATATATAACATTTTTATACCATTTCAGGGATTTCATGGAGCTTAAAATTTATCTTTGGACTCAAGGTTCAAGGTTGAGAATCTCTTAAGAAGTTTGGACTACTTTATGATTTCTCTTACAGTCTACAATTGATGACTTACATCTATCCTCTTGCCTGCAAAGAAACCCCAGGATTTTTGGCTGGGTGGAGTGGGATAGAAGGAGGTGAGAAGTTGGGGGGATTTGATAGCCTAGAGTAGGTACTCAGTTGGTTTCTTGTATTTATTTGAATAAAATCATGGAAACTGTGCCTATGAAATTTATAATAACTTGGAATTTATAGCAATAGTAAAAAGGTGTAAGATAGTATGGAATTCCAAAAAGACATTGTCAGGCAGGAATGGTGCATCACATCAGAAAGGTGAATGATGAATGCAAAATCCTGTCAGTTGTACAAGTTGAGGAAGAGACATAGCTTAGCGGTAACGTGTATGCAGCTTTCTCTAGTAGCCCCTTATGAACCAGCAGTAAATGAGTGCTGCTAACTAAACCAATGAGGTCTTGAGATCCGTTAGTTGTAAAAGTCACAGAATCAGTACTTTCCTCAGTGTGGTTAAGGGTTCCTTGTTAGTTGTTTCTTTTTTTGTTTGTTTATTTTTTCCTGCACTGGTCAGATTGTATTTGGACTTTTATGTTTGCTTCTGGGCGATCTACTTTATTTTTTTATTTTTATTTTTATTTTTTTTGAGACAGAGTCTCAAGCTGTCACCTTGGGTAGAGTGCTGTGGCATCACAGCTCACAGCAACCTCCAACTCTTGTGCTTAAGCAATTCTCTTGCCTCAGCCTCCCAAGTAGTTAGGACTATAGGCACCAGCCACAATGCCTGGCTATTTTTTTTTATTTTTTATTTTTTTGGTTATAGTTCTCATTGTTGTTCGGTGGCTGGGCTGGATTTGAACCCACCAGCTCTGGTGTATGTGACTGGTGCCCTATCCACCTGAGCTACAGGCGTGGAGGGGCCATCTACTTTAGAGCCGTGATTTTTTCAACCAGTATGCCATGAAAGCATCTCAGGTGGGCCATAAAAATTCTTTGAAGATCATTAATTAGATTCTTTTCTTTTTTTTTTTTTTTGAGACGGAGCCTCAAGCTATCCCCCTGGGTAGAGTGCCATGGCATCACAGCTCATAGCAACCTCCAACTCCTGGGCTCAAGCGAGTCTCCTGCCTCTGCCTCCCAAGTAGCTGGGACCACCGGCG